>JAABOM020000002.1:23818260-23836001 GCA_011800125.2 Solanum clarkiae
ACTATAGATGGAACAGCAGTTAGCTGGATGTCTAAGCTTCAGAAGTGTATTGCCCTTTCGTCGACTGAGGCTGAGTATATAGCAATAACTGAAGGTGGGAAAGAAATGATATGGCTGGTGGATTATTAGGAAGAATTAGGCAGGAAGCAGCGCGATAAAATTCTTTATATAGATAGTCAGAGTGCCATACAGTTGGTGAAAAATCCAGTATATCATTCGAAGATGAAGCACATCCGAAGACGGTACCATTTCACTCGGAGGTCAGTGGAAGATGGTGACATATGTTTGAAGAAGATAGAACATGCAAAGAATCCAGTAGACATGTTGACCAAGTATGTTGGTGTTGAAAAAATGAGTTGTGCAAAACCTCGGTTGGTCTTCTGTAGGTTGTACAGAAGAAAGTGTTGCGATGGGGTGAAGATATTGATGATAGAGAAAATTTTTGGAATATATTTATTGTTTTGGAGGCCGAGTAGATCAGTCTCCAAGTGAGAGAATTGTTAGGTTGTGGAGCCCGATATTATATCTGTACTGTAGCAGCACTGTAGCAACGGATAGAAACTGTCGTACTGTAGCAATGGCTACGGGTACTGTAGCAACGGCTACGGGGGGTACTGTAGCAACGGCTAGGGGGTACTGTAGCAACGGCTATGGGGTACTGTAGCAACGACACTTTCACTGTAGCAACGGTCCTCAAAAGAAACCTTGTATAAATAGGCTAGTCATTTGCTAGGTAAGATATCCAAAAATCCACAATTGTAAAGTATTCCCCAAATATTCTCCTTGTATAAATGTATTCCATGTAATTGTCCGGATATATCATTAATATATATATCCTATCGCCGTGGAGTTTACCCATTGGGCGTTACCACGAAAATCCTTCTTCTTCTTCTTAGATCTTCAGATCGTATTTCCTAACACCTTTCGGGTTCTGGACTAAGTTAGTACAAAGGAGAAAGAACTGGCATTGGAGGAAACATGGAAGTTTTAGTCTTTGGCCTAACAAGTAGAAAAAATACCGAACTTGACATTTTTATCCGTCTTTCTAGTTACCCTATTTCAATTTTCTAGCTCATGTTAGTTTGTAATATGTTGAAGGCAGTTTTGATTGTGATCAGGCTTTGATTATCATATAGAAATGTGTCCAATTGAATTGCTTGTTTCTCTTCAATGATAGTTTATAGAGATCTTCAACTGTTTCAAGTTTCTATTAGAAAAGTCATCAAATGTTGCTTGTTGTGTTCCTTTTAAATAAACCATTGATTTCATAATATTTGTTTATCACATATGGTATTGTCATTCATTTTAGCATACAGAGTTATGATTCTAATGCGTCACATTGGCTATATTTTGCTGTAGGCTCATTAAATAAAATTAACAACTTTAACAAGTTGATGCAGCTTATATTCTTGATTGAAAAAAAGTTAATGTTCTTTATATTCTGCCGTCAGCTACATTGAGTGGAATTTCTTGGTATGATCTGTCTTCTGTGCAAATTGGTCTCATAGTAAGTATACCATTTTCTTATGAAATCATATGTGCTTTCTTATGTCTGAGCTTTGGAAAGATCTTATGGTTGCTGCTTTTCAAAGACTAGTGGCTCACTATATAGTGCTTTAGTTGGATTTGCCGCTGTTTTCCAAGTTGTTGACTGGATTGGTTAGTTTTTCTATCCAACCGCAATTGGTGTCACATCTCAATTGTAACTCTTAGACTGAAACTACTTAATTTATTTATAGGGAGAAGAAGGGAGTTGATTGTGTCTGCTTTGTTCTACTTTCTTGGAGCTCTAGTAACAGCATTCATTCCTGTCTATGTTATTCTGGTAATTGGGCGCTTGTTGTATGGTGTAGGAATTGGACTGGTAAGATACTGCAATATCTTTAACCATTTCGTTCCATTTTACATTTTTACTGGGGTCTTGTATTTTCACATGTGAATTCTGATAGTGAGTCCTCTGGGCACATGAGACCTTCTACTCCTTCCACTTGCTTGTATCTCCTTTGAAAGTTGTTTACCTTTATCATTCTCTTCTCCTCTGAGGTGTCTTTCTACTTCCCCTGAACTTTGACTGGTGTTTTCACATACGTGAACCTCTCACTTTTATCTTGCTCCTTAAAGAGTTGTCTCCTGAACACTGAAATGACCTCTTTTATCTTCCTTCGTTCTTTCTGTTTGATTTGACAAGGCAACAATTACATTAAATCATCAGGTCAAGTGAGGACTTAAGCAGTACTATTAACTTGAAAAGTATTTGGAAATCTACTTCTTTTTAGAGACTCGACATTCAAACTGATTGCTCCATTTTTTCCTACTATTCTATGGCAGACAATGCATGCTGCTCCCATGCACATTGCTAAGACGGCTCCCAGCAAGATACGAGGACAACTGATTTCTCTTAAAGAGTTATTCATAGTTTTTGGAATGTTAGTAAGTACTACATACTTGACTGGAAATTCTGATTGGTCTATATGACCTTTATTGTGGAGGAGAGTGTACTTTAGATAGATATTTCATGGTATTATTACTTGTTGTACTGCACTCTTTTGAATTGTGGAAAGCTGAGATTTGTAGGTTGGATATACAGTTGGAAAGCCTTCTTATAGAAACTGTTGTTGGTTGGCGATATATGCATGGAGTTAGTTCTCCTTTAGCAGTTATTATGGGAATTGGAATGTGGTGGCTTCCTTCATCGCCCAGGTGGATTCTTTTGTGTGCTTTTCAAGGGAAGGGAGAGTTTCAGGGTTTAAGAGAAAAAGCCATTTGTTGCTTCTGAAAGGAGCTGAAGTGTTCTTCTGAAACCTAGATCAACGTATCGAATGTTTAGAGAAGTCGCGAGTTGTGTTTAATGTTGTGGGTTTTTTTATGTTCTTTTGGTTTAAAGAAAGTCTATTGTAAATTTGATGACCTTTGTTCTTAATTTATGTAAACTCGTTCATGATTCAGTTATATTTTTGTATTTTTTGTTTCGTGAAATATTTTATTGATTTAATTATGTATATATTGGTTTAATTACTATAAAATTAGCATAAAGAGTAGTTATAGTAATTTTATATAACCTGCAATTTCTGTGAAAGTGAATACTAGAATTTCATTAAAAGTATTGTGAGGCTGTGACTCCAACAAATGAAGTACTAAAAGATAATTCTTGGGTTTTATGACCCCAACAAATGAAGTACTAAAAGTTAGTTGTTGTGGTTATAAACCCCAACAAAATGAAAAAAGTTATTTACCAAAAATAGATTAAGGAGGTTCAAACTCCCGCTATTTGTCTGTCGCAATTAGTTATCGAAGTCGCTTGAAAACCATCACTGATTAATAGTGACAGACCTAACTGTGGGAGTTTTTTAAACCCCTGAAACAGCAAATTGTGGGGGTTCTAAACCCTCACTATTTTTAATTTTAACTCCCGCTAATTAATCCTTTTTTTGTAGTATGGGGATCACCATTGAAGAGCAGAATTTTTCTATATATTCTCTTCTTCTTGTTCCTCTTCTTCTTCTTTCTCCTTTTTATGAAGACCCCTTTATATAGTTGTAAGTTAGGGTTTGAGGGTATTTTAGTCTTCAATTAATTTTAAAAGATCTTGGGCTTGAAGAATATGAGTTGGGCTCATCTTGTCAACTTAATGGACCGATCCAAATATAATTTGAATTTTATTTAAGTCATAAAATTTTAACTTAAATATTAATTCAACCTCATTAATCAATAATTTGACTTAGTCAATGTATTAATTAAGAATATTGGTCAATAAAATTTCACTGTCTACAAGAAGATTGGTCAAAAATATCATTTTCTAATATACAGTTACTGGATAACTAAATGTCATTTTTATTTTGTTATTTCTTCTGCAACTTGAACAATTACTTATAAATATGCAAATGTGGGAATAATTAGGTAATTACTGGGTGTTAATTAGTGTTTCCTGCCTGTGTATCTTTTCCTTTTGAAGGGAATCAGCTCGTGAGTTTATTTTGCCCGCATTTCGATTTTTTTTTATTTTTTTGTTTCGTTTTTTTTTTTTACTTTTTAAAGTAAATAACTTTTTTTTGACGCATAAATTTATATTTTTGCATCATAACTTGTTATGAATATAACTAAGATGGAGGAACCATGTGATAAGATGTCAAATTAGATTTTGGACTCTTGGGAAGATACCTATATATAGAAGAGGAAAATATTCAATTTAGGTTGAGACTTATGAGATATCTCTTTATTTCTTAGTTGCTTAGATTAATTCTGAAATATCCCTCTATTCTTTCTTTTTATTTTTTCTTCTTCCATTGGAAGATTTGTTACTAGTTTTGAGTGATTATAATGATGAACTCTTATATTTGTATATGTAATTCCTATTATCCATATCAATACAATATGAGTTCATTACATAATATCTTACAAGTTATATCTCACACCTTTAAGAAACTTGTATCCTATTAGGCAAAATTCGATTTTCTTGAGTTAAAAGTTGAAGAACAACTCATTTGAAAGGAAATTTATGCAATTAAATCTATCTAAACACGTTAAGTTTGGATTGTCTCGCCAATTAATATTTAAATGGTTGAAATTATTATGAAAAATGTTATAAGCTGCAATACTTCTCACAATAATATCATTAAAAATATATATTAAAATATTAGTCCAAATTCAAACTGGTTAAGTTTGAAAAGTAAAATAATAACAAGTAAAAATAAATTGAGAGAAGTCAAAAATGATAATCTGTAATCATGTTTTAGAAAGAGTATTTTAGCCCTCACTAATTATCTAATTAAAAGATAAGTATTACTTATTACTTGTTTATTTTAAAAGGATAAGATATAATTACCACAATCTCCATGCAATGATACCTACATAATCTTTTATGAAAAAAAAATAAATGTGAATATTGTATTTCTAACTATAAAAGCCACTAAAAATCATGATTTAGAAAACATATGTATATGTGAAGATGAATTTCATGAAAATGCTAATAGTCATCTTCCTTTTCTCTCTTGTAACTTTTTCCTCGGGGGATTTTGATAGATTTTGTTAAAAATCTAGTAATTTCAAAGTATGTAACAACTTTCTTAGAGCGGATCCTAGGAGTTCTTCTGCGGATAAGAAAGGTTTGGTACATATTCTACTTCAACAGTGTTTAACAAAGGCAAAAAGTATTTACAATGAAAATCTTAAGTCTACTAAAACAAGTAAAAGAATCTGTTCTCAGACAATCCCTCCAAGTTTGTAAGAAAAATTATAAGGAAAAATTAAAGAACTACACAACATAATTTACTCAAATCTTCAATACTCCCTATCATATACAAAAATTTCATATTTTTACATTTTCTCTTTTATTTTTAGATACTTAACACAAAATCTTTCCCATATGTTTAATAACAATTATTATGCTTTTTTTTCCTTTTGCAGTCTAATCAAAGTCAATCACTAATTAGTTATCCGATTTATCATAATTAATTATAAATTCAATTTTTTTACTCTAGTACTTTACAAGACATGAAGCGTTGTCTCCTTCGTTCGAAAAATTCTCCCAAATTGATTTCATCCTTTGCTCAGTTAACTATTGTCAAGCGCTGACTAGTTAACAAATCTATCACAATTAATTGTAAATTCAAATTTGAAGAAATTTTTTGATACTTTGTGGATATTGAGAGTTTGTCATCTTCATCTTTTCTTGTTTGAACGATTTTTTTCTTTTTTAATTTTTGTTCATATCAGTCAACTATTTTCATGAAGATGATTTGCCAGACGAGACGAAGGTCATGAAGGAGACGGTCTCAAGTTCAAAATCCTCAGCCCTCAAATCACATGTAAAAAAGAGAAAAAAATTGAATACATTATTACCACCCTCTTTTATCAAAGGTGTATTTTTTAACCTAAATAGATATTATTTATTTATTTAAATTCATCGTTAGTGATTTGATTTGACTGGAAAATTGTTGAATTGATACACAAGTGTCAACTAATGTTGATGATAATCCACAATTTTAAGTGTATCAATTTTTGTGAATACATTTTTGATAAATGAAAATTACAAGTCCAGTGTTGATACTATACCTAGATTTTTAGGCATTTTGGGAATTGCTAATTATTCAAGTATCAAATTTATGGAATCTTTGTTAGCACACGCATACTGACAACTTAAAGGAAAGCTTTTTTTAAACCAAGTATCAAGTATTTATTTGAAGTACACACATTCAAGTATCAAGTAATCTTAGGAAGTACCTAATTTTATATATCATGTATTCATGCTAAGCACATAAATTCACGTATCAATTATATACCTGAAGTACATTATTTCAAGTATAAGATATAGTCAAGTAAAAACACATAAATTCAAGTATGAATTATATACCTAAAGCAGATTATGTCAATTATCAAGTATAGTCAATTAGTTCATAGTCTTTTAATATAATTATTTGTCTCATATTACTTTTTTGTACTGTCACTGCAGGAATTATGGAGTATTGATCGTTGCTTATGTTGAGTACATTAGTGACTAAATTTCACTCCCAACGCATGCACTAGATACTGAGTATCTTCAGAAGAGATATGACACACTGAATATGATGGTGATAAGGCTTGCGAAGGTTACGTTAGTGAAAATGACGGTCCACCCAAGCCTAGGAATATTTTCATTATGCCCAACAGTGATAAAATGGTTGATCTTTCGCAATTTTTGTGTTTGTAAATTTTTATTTTGTTTCCAAAAATAACCTCTAAGACTATAAAGGCAAACTGTTTTGCCTTGTGTTTTTTTATCTTCAATAGATAAGTTTTTATTTTTGGTACTTTTCAACTGGTATTGTAGTAAGCATATAAAATTCAAACTATATTTTTTTTCTATGTGCTTTTGCACTTATATTATTTAATCTTATATTTAGTGACAATTTATAATCTTTGTCATCTTAGATATGAATAAATTGAAACCTAGACAACACGTTAACTTAGCTACTTGATACTTAAATTTAGTTACTTACTTAATTACTTAATATCTGAAAAATTATCCTGTATAGGTATTTTTAACTGTATAGAAGTTAGTTGATACTTCAACTTAGTTACATGTTTAGATACTTGAAACTTTATTTAAATAGATTATTTGTCCACTATTTGATAATTGGGTCTTGGTACTTTATACCTCCAGAAAAGTTCACGTCTAATTTCTCCTACACAGGACTTAATTTTGAATATTGTCAACAGTAAGACTTTTGATCGTGAATCTTTTCTTCCAAAAAAATCAATATTTAGCTTTGATATGTGTTTTCTGGGCATTTTGGATATTGATATACAAAACTAGGGTTTTGCAATTAGTTTGTTTTTTCACCTAAATCGTTAATATATCAATGTAATGAATTTATTTTTATACAGTTATTCTGAGTTATCAAATAAAAAAGTAAAAGTTTGTATAAATTATTCATGTATCTAAATAAAGTATAAATGTTAAAATTAACAAGTACCTAATTCATTAAATACACATATAGTTATTTTTTGGAAGAATAGATTCACGTAAAAAAATTGTCTTACTGTTGAAGAGATTCAAAGTTGAGTCAAAATATTTTACAAAACCAAACTAAAACATTGATTGATACGTGTTTTTTTGAGCATTTTTGGTATTGATACACAACACTAGGGGTAATGCAATCATTTTTTTACCTAATTATTAATGTCAATGTTAATGAATTTATTTTTGATGCAATTACTCTGATTTATCAAATAAAAAAATCATTCAAGTATCTAAATAATGTATAAATGTTAGAATGAATAAGTATCAAGTTCATTAAATAAATAGGCACTTATTTTTGAAAGAATAAATTCACGTATAGAAAATATCAATGTTGAAGAAATTCATAACAATATGTTAACATCTACAAAAATAAAAAAGAAAGTATTTGTCCTTTGGCAAAAAAGAATAGACGATAACGACTTCAACTTTTTTCCTCTTTTTTGCATATGATTTTCAGACCGTGGATTTGGAACTTGATCCAATATCCTTTATCATTATCGTCTCTTCCGGTAAAATTTCATCAACGAAATCGCGCACATTGTTATGAGCAACTTCTTTCGTTAGGTCTACTGAAGGTGGATGAGCATTGCCACTATCAACAATTGATTGAGTCAAACCAAGACTGTATGATGACGACGAAACTGTAGAAATATGTTAACTGATACAAAAATAAAGAAAAAAGAAGAATGAATTCCAGTTCAAAGGAAGAAGAAGAAGGAAAGTCTCTTCGTTTTTTAAGATAACGCAAAAAAAAGCATAATTTTAAAATTGCAAATTACATATGAGAGATTAAGTAATTAGTCAGTGATTGACACTGATTAGAATACTACACTAAAAATTACGCTAATTAAGAAGTCACAATTAAGAGTCAATTAGTTTTCCTTATTTAACATAACAAGCTTAAATTCCCAAGGCTCTTCAAATATGTATCAATTGTAACATTTTAGGTATCATTTGCCTTCAAAAAGTTGATAATTTTAGTAATTTGGTAAAAAGTCGGGATTTATAGAAATTTCTATCTAACAGCATGGTATTTATAAAATTTTTACAAATTATAATAATGCGATAGATGACGCTACAACAACAATTAAAGATTTCGATGCAAATAACTTTCTCGGAACAGCAAATTTTGCTTCTGATGTTTTAACTGACACTGACACTTGTGAAGAATCATTTACTACACCACCTGTTAGGACATCTCCAATAACATCAAAAAGTTATGATTTGATGAATTTTGTTGATTTAACATTGAGTTTGGTAGAGCAATTCAGATATATGTAACTTGCATTCTCTTTTAGCAATAAAAAAATCATTTATAAGATGTTGTGACTACATAATGGTTTTGTGCTAAAGCTTTACTTTACCAGTAATTTGTGTTGTATTTAGACTAATAAATAATACTCTCTCTGTCTCATATTAACTAAATTTATAAGGTAATGCACACATATTAAGAAAAATATTCAAAGATAAATTTTACACCATACTTTTCACTATTGCCCTTTATAAAATCATAAATATATAGTGTAATTTATTTTATAGAAAATGTAAAAGTTCAATAAATGAAAGGACAAATATGGAAAAAGTTTCAAACATTCATCTTGAACTTTGAAAAATTCAATTATTTTGAACTTTGAAAAAAGCCTCAAAAATTTAATTAATTTGAGACGGAAGGAGTAAAATACGACTGTCAACAACCATTCAAATAAGGTATTTATGTCTCTATTTTGAATATTACTTCAAATCCAAATCTCTCTTAGGTACGATTATGTGTCCAGTTGCATCTTAGGATTTCATAAAGATGCGTGAGGAATAACATTATCTTATTTTGGTTGATGCAGAACTTGACCTCTAGATTCACACTCGGTTCGGATATCCGCAGCCGAGTCCGAGCAATATCGATAATTTGCAGATCATAGTCATTTGAGTACAGGAGGAGTCATATACAAAGCAAATTGTTGAAATTCCAAATCAAGAAAGTTGATTACAGAAGAACCACAAAAACTGAAAACTAAAGATTATTTGGAGTTTGTATCCCTTACACTGGAACACAACTGATTTACATAATATTGAACAGTTTAATCACATTCTATAGCTACCCTCACAAATTGCCTCAAAAAAGTTGAAGAAATAAAATACATCACTCCTGGAAGTTGAATTTCAAGCAACAGGACGATTAACATGTCGCGCTTTTTCCCCCTGCATCCACACAATAATGAGAACTTTTTAGAGATTTTTTTTCTACGAGTTTCAAAGTTATTATTCAAATACAAATTCTAACCTCTTGTTTAGACTTTGAGATTGGTGAAGGTTCTTAGAAAGCTCCAGTGTTGATGGCATCCGCGTTAGCATCTCCGAGTGCTGCCTCCTTAAGATAGGTTTCAGCCAACTGAACTCTCTTTACATTCTCCTGCTCTTTAACAAGCATGTTACCATACTCGAGGAGCTTCTCAAGGGTCATTTTTGGTTGCTCGAAAGTTGGGGGTCCATCCCTAGAGTTCAACAGTCTTTCTCCAACGTTATCAATTCCAGTGCCTGAGACCCATTTCCTCACTTCATCGTCGTATACTCGTGCCCTCAGAGCACCGAAGAAATCTGTTATCAAAACAAAGTGATGCATATCAGTTATCAACAGGGCTTATAGAGAAATTTCATTTTCAATTCTTAGAGCGTCTGTACCAATAGATTGTCCTGGGAAGGAATCGACAATCTTTACAACAGCTTCATCAGGCACGTTGTCGGTTCTGAAAATACCCTTGCAAACACCAATTCTATCCTCCCTAGTTGGTGCCCAGTAGAACTTCTCCATACGACCATCACGGATAAGAGGAGCATACAATGTGGAGAAATCGTTACCAGTGACAACAATGGGGACCCTGGCATTCTCTTGCTTGTTGTACAAACCGGGGAGCTGGACATTTGTTGGGTTGTCAGCAATGTTCATGAGGGTGGCATTCACCATCTGGTTGTTGACTGTGTATTGGGTAGTGCCACCCATTCTACCAGCTCCTGCATCAAGATCGTTGATGAAGAGGACACACATGTTTCCTTTCCTGATGATTTCAGCTGCCTCTCTGTACCTTTGCCTAATCAATTTCGCTGGCTCTCCTGCATTTCCACTTTCCAATTCTCCAGCACTCATCATAATGGGGCTGCAAGTTTTTACCGTCCAAACACAGTGAGTTAGAGCCCGTTGGACTTAATCGATTATGAATAACAGTTATACGAAATACTCACTTGATTCCCATCTTTCTGAAGACAAGCTCACATTGGAATGATTTACCTTGACCTTTGCCTCCCCAGACACCCAAAATGAGTGGAACCTATAAGAAAGATACACAAAAATTCAATTTTTTTAACCACAAAAGATGGCTTATGTTAGCCTGCCAAATATTCAGACAAGTATTTGTTTAACAGGCCTTGATGTTGGGCAATTTCAAGAAGTTCTTGGTGATGTGAACAACAAGCTTGTCCATGAAAGCAGGGGCGATGTAGAATCCATCCATTTTGTTGTCCAAGTCGTACCTACACAAATCAGATGAAAATTTTCATTAATAATCAAAACATCAAGAATCAGAAAGCGGTCTTTCCAGAAATAGAGTTAACTTACTGTTTAAGACCCTGGCTGAGGTACTCGTAGGAATTCATAATGGCATGGTGAGTACCCTGACCTGTAGGAGCCTGGAAAAGACTGTCAACCATACCCTTACCCCTTGCAATATCCTGTTGGTCATCGGAAGTATCCGTGCCAAGACCTCCCCATCTGTCAGCATCGGTCTGTTTCTGCTCGTCAATTTCTTGAGCTACAATCCTTAAATTCCTGTTTGAAACCTTGGTGGTGGAAACACCTTTTGCATACACTTTCTTCAAAGGTTTTCCAAAGAAGGATGTGCTTGGAACTGAAGTTCCAGCAACTGAGTTGTTCAAACTCAACTGCATCAACGATGTTTCCTCAGTAAAATCCAAGAAACATGACAGTATTTGACTTTAAGAAAGATTAAGAAACAAGGAATACTATTGACTCCTAAGTTGCTCCAACTCTACAAAAATATTGTTGTACCCGTGTCGAATTCTTCAAAAATATACTATTTTGGAGGATGCGACATAGATTGACTCATACTAAAGGTACCCTCAAAACTTGTTATTTTAAGCATGTCACTGACAATTTTTTTGGCTTTTAAAGCCATTCGGTGGAACTAGAGACCTAGGTATGAGTTTGGTTGAACCTGTAACCTTGGTCCAAATAGTGTATCTATCTTAAGATCTGAATTTACCAAGTACAAATTATCAATTTAAAACACGGTAACTTAAAAAGGCTAAAATCTTGCACTCATAAACTTTAAATTCTGCCCCAATTTATTCGGAACATGTCACCAAGAGTAAAATGAGAAGTTTAAGTTTACCATAGCCCAAGTCCTCCTCTGGGATCCAAGTTTTATTCAAAACACAAACACCCCCCATTTATCCATCAAGTTCTTGTCTTTTTGAACAGCTTACTACAAAATTCAATATCCCCACCAAAGACTAACTCACAAAAAAAGAGTCTTAGCTCTAGTTATTACCCAAAAATATTAACATGATTAGCTACTATTTTCCACCTTATTCTTCTTTGATCATACATAATTTGACACTCAAGCAAGATAACTAAAGAATCTTGAAGTATATGTATATATATAACTATAGGACATGATAATTGATGGGAAATAAACAGAGTACCGGTGCTTTGCTGGCAGCTCCAATGGTTGACACTGAGGCAGCCATTGATGACTAAAGAAATTGATGGCAAAGTTTTCTTGATTTGCCTTAAAATGTTTCAAAATTTTGTTGATGAAAAAAAAGTATGGGAAGAGATAGGCTTTATAGTAGTAGTAGTTGTAAGGAGTGTATGGGAAATAAGTGTAACAAAATTATGTGGATTTGGCTTACCTTTACTGAATGGCCACAAATTGAGGATTGGTTATCTAGAGGAGAGATATGAAGGTGACTTGTTATTTTTGGGCATGGGCTTTTAATTCCCCTTTTCATTTTTTCATTTTTTTTTTCTTACTTGAATGAGTGACTAGATTTGAGTAACAACAAAATTTGTGTGTGGCACAATCACTTTAATATGAGGTTAGATTTTAAGATGTTTTTTCATCCATACATGTAATTATCACTTTTGAATGTTGTTGGTTTCCTCCTGGTGGGATAAGGAGAAGCTGAGGCTGTTATTGGATCATTTATAACAAGTCTAAAAGATAGGCAAAAATTCATTTCTTTTTAATAGACTTTCTAAAAATAGGAAAGAATTTAGGAATAAATAGATAAAAACTTTTGGAAGAAATTGGCAAAGCAACTTTTTTTTAAAATCAGTAATTATGTTTTAGCCAGCATTTCAAAATTTTTACTGTTTAGCTATTTTTTATGCAGAAATGAGATTTTGAAAAAAATAGTCTGTAGTTACTACACAACAGGAAAAAGAACTCCAGAATTTGCATATTGAACTCTATTAATCATTCTGAGTTTCAAATAATAAATAATTAGAACTATAAATCTTTAGTAGAGTTTGAAACTCCCACACACATAAATTATAAAAATTTGAAGTGTAACACATTAGGTAGATTCACTCGTCAAAGTTTTTAAACTCAAATATTGTGTACTACTTCCATCTTAAAATGTTATTTCCATCTTAATTTTTTTTATGTCACAATTACACTTCAAAAGGTGTTTAAATATTAACAAATGGTCCAAAAGCTGGTCATACACCATTTACGCGGCGCCATTTAATTATACACAACATTTAAAAAATGAAAAAGATTTTTTAAATTTATTATCTAAAACAATCTTTAGATATTTGTATAATGGTAAATCATTTAATTAAAGATAGAAGAGAAATTTTAAAATTAAATTATTTTCAATTATAAATAATATTCTTTAGAAAACGGACTAAGACAAAGGATGAAATATAAATAGGAAGGAGGTAGTAAATTTTACAAAAACTTGCACTATTATTAATTCTACAAGTGGTTTTTACATTGATAAATAACTCATTGTTACTTCGAAAAAATGTGACTTTGGACTTTCGAAAATCCGATTTAATACTTAATTAATTTAAGTATAAACCAAATTCCTCAAATTTGAAAGTGTCGTCACCTAATTTTATGGATAATTAGGAAATCAATAAAACATTTAAAAAGACCTAACAAAAAAATCATTTCAAATACCAAAGAATGAGTCCAGGTTCAATTTCCATTTCAAGAAAAAATTAATCACTCAAAATGGCTGCTAACTTGTGGTTGACTAACAATTAGGAAGTTGACTAACTTTTAAAGAATTTAACTAAGTTGGAAAGAATTGACTAACTCTTAACGAAATTGACTAAATTTGAAACGACTGACTAATTTGAAAGAGCATGACTAAGTTTAAAAAGATTGGCTAATTTTGAAAAAAGTTGACTAAATTTGAGCTATTTTGTAAGAGTTTTACCCAAATGAAACAACAACAACAACAACAACAACCCAGTGAAATCCCACAAGTGGGGTCTGGGGAGGGTAGATTGTACGCAGACCTTATTTACCCAAATGAAACTAAAATGAAAATTAATATAAATGAAGATGGGGAATAATTTGATTAATAATAAGAGAATAATACAATCAAATAAAATGTTAGAGTCAGTATCAAACAAATAACAAGTAATACAAATAAAGAGTAGACTAAAACAAACAAATAAAAGTACTTGGACCTGGCAGGCCCAAGTTCAAATCCCTGCCCTATATCTAGCATTTGGGCCTGTCCGACCCTAAAAATCTGCCCAGCTGCTGTTGCCTGCTGAAATGGACTTTTAGCCCACATTTTGTGTATATACCAAGTGTATATTTTCTGTATATTCTGAATTTTCAGTGTATACTGGTATATACAGCTTGTATACAGATGTATGTCCCTTTTGCTTCCAAGACCTGCTCAGCTACCTTATCCTACGAGTTGGGCTGCCTTAAAGAGGGAAATTGGGCCTTCATGGTCCAACGAAGTGTAAATGATAGGAGGGGAGCCCATTTAGGACTCCAAAAATGATTCACATGTAATAGAAGAGAGGAAAAGAATTAATACTCATAATGAAATAGTCAAAATAGCATAAAATGACCCAAAAAAATAATAATAATTCGACTATAGCATTTTAATGAGCAAACAAAAGAGCAATCATGACCATATAGTAAGAATTCTGTGACACATAAGAGAGACGACAAAGAACAAATGTAAGGACAGGACAACTAATTTAATGAGACGCAAACATTCGCATTTTATGGATATTTGCAACATATGCCCCTCTTTGATAGTGAAGAAACAAGGAAGATTCCTATAATTTTAAATACAAAATCAGACTAACAGTAAAGCTATGTTTCGATTAAGTAATGCAAACTAACAACTCACTCCAAACTTGAGCATAAACATTTCCCTTTCCAAACAACAGCCAAGTCATTTATGACCATGGGTTATAATTGATTCATACAACATCACAAATTTGTCGTTGAGGCTAAGAACGGTCAGTAATGTCTACGCTTATAACGATCACAAATTGATCAGGAAACAAACTCCTAGATTGAGTTAAAATAGATAAAATCATAACTAAATTTGGTAGTGAAGACAACATGTTTAACTATGAGATCTCAGGCTTAATGAGGGTCATCACTTAAAACATGGAACTGCACATAATTCTTACTATAACAAACTTCAAGCAGCAAAATCAAACTAATGAATATTACTTCAACAAGATCAGTACCTATTTTAAGCGTCAGACAAGAACGTTATTATGCTTCAAAATAGATTCCCAATACATAAATGTGAGCAGAGGGTCAGATGAAACTCAGGTGCAATAGGAAGAGTCAAGTTAAAGAACAGAAATTCTCATCTACAACTAACAGACTAAGCACTGATAGCTATATTCATAAGAACATAAAATCAGATTTGGAAATTTGACTATATTGGTAGCAGATGGGTTACATACAAGGGAACAGAAATGAACAAAAGAAGAATAAGAGTTGCACATTATCTCCAAACAATTCAGAGACTGGCTGTAAGTTGGAGCGAAAGCATGAAACAGAGATGAAAGAACTTGAAATCAACTAAGAGACCCAGAGTTGAACAAGAAACTCAAAATCGATACGCAATACAGATTCTATTATTTAAGAGTAAAAACCACAACATCGACACGTCACAACAGCTTGTAACTTAAGACTCAAAATTTTGAGAGAAACAAGATAATAACGAGGTGCAAACAAACTCAATAACATTGTTAAACGAACTGTATTCATAGAAGGAGGAGTGAATAGTGTCGATTAGCCAACAACAAACCATAGTGTCACCTAGCTCTAACAGAGCATTCTCAGCCAGAATCAAACTAATGCAAACATGAATAATCTCGAGATACCTTCAGCAATCACATTCTGTCATAATATATGAGACTTGAATGAAAAATGAGAATGGGGTATTACCTTTGCCGGAGCAGCGAAGTTGAGACGACGAACTTGACGAAACCTTTCCACTACCAAAGGGAACTTCGTCTAAGCTTTCCTGACCTCGAAACCAAGAACTCCTAGCGTCGGTAACCCTTCGAAACTAGAACAATCTTTCTAGGCAAAACCTTTCTTTAAAACGAAGATGGAATGCGTTTCGACTATGGAAATTGATTGATTTCTTTCAGTAGGGTTTTTCAAGATCATGAACGGTTGTGAGATTTCCAGAGATCAAAAAATGGCCCCCTTTATGGGAAAATGAAGAATATATATAGCGATTTCTAGGGTTCGAAAATAGGGTAGAAATTAGGGTATTTCCCATTTAATCTTCAAATTCTATCCTGTTTTTGATCCGAAAAATCCCAAAGGGAATCTACAAGTCGTTGGGACGAGGGAAGGTGCCCGGCTCGATCTTGAGCAAGGACGAAGGGTATGAGGAATGATGACACGTATGTACGGAGATTTGAAGGGAACGTTGGAGGAGTTTGTCATCTTGCTGGGTTGTTCTTCTGGTTCGGGTGAAGGAGAAGAAGGGAAAGGGAGAGAGTGTGTGGACGCGTCTAAGGAAAGAAGAAAGAAGAGGAAGGGGGGTTTGGGGTGAGGTATACGCGAGAAGGAGGAGGAGTCAGGGAGTTGAGAAAATTAAAAGGGATTAGGGGCGCGTGGCCCCGACGCGTGGCATGTGTATATTATATGTATATGCATACATATATTGTAGGCTGAAAATGGAGATTTGGGCCGGGTTTTGAATTGGTTTTGGGCCAAGATTTGGTCCAAAATCATTTAAAAATGGATCCAAAAGAAGGATGGAAAATGGATTCAAGGGTAGGGGTATTTGATTTAGAAATTGGCCAATTCAATTACAATTTCAGTCATATAAATATAGTCAATTGAATTTGATTGACTAATTCGACTATACGATGAATTAATACAAATTAATTTAAGAGCTTTTAATATTATCAATCTGAAATAACCAAATTAATTCCGAAATAATACTTTTTAAAATAAAAGACATTTATTTAAAAATATTTTTTCCGTATTTTGAGAACCACTTATGTCAAAATTAAAAGCTTCATAATTAACTCGTATTATGAAGGGTAAAAATTGAGTGTCAACAGTCATTTAATTAAAAAGATAATTACAATAGATGGTCATTCGACAAAAGAATTTAAAAAAATGGTCATTCATTGTACGGATATGTATATTTAGCGCATATTTTATGTATAGTCGAGTTATATTCCGTTTTTGAGTATATCATGATGTATATTCAGTGTATAGTTCATATATAAGTAATTTATATTGTATGGTCAATGTCTACTTTTTATGACTTTTGCCAAGCTATATTATATAGTCACCATATATTTCTTATGATTTTTTGCTCTTTTTGTGTAAGTAAACATAACTAAATTTGTTGTGAGTTAATTATTTTATTGTATACATTTTAAATTATCACATAATTAAATTGTTCTTTTCGCTATTGTTTAATTAAGTGATCATCAGGAAATATTAATAAATGACATCTCCTTTGAAAAAATCACATACACAAAAAAAGGAAATCATTATAAGAAGTTTAATCAAGTTTCTTGAGAACAATTAAATTTTTTAAGAAAACATACATTTTTCCACGGAAGCTGATGATGAGAAAACATACATTTTTCCAAGGAGGAGGAGGAGGAGGAGGATGATGATGATGATGATGATGATGATGATGATGATGATGATGATGATGATGATGATGATGATGATGATGATGATGA
>JAABOM020000002.1:23859184-23880314 GCA_011800125.2 Solanum clarkiae
GTGCGCTGGTGCATGGGCGACCCATGGCTGGCAAAGCGGACAATATATGCACGTGTGGGGGCCGGGCTGTTACAAAAACAATCTCAACCCGTTAAACCCTAAAACGCTGATTTTTCCTAGGTTTGCCTACGTCAACGGCCATGGCCGCTTCGGCCACCGGTCAGCCTTCGGGTAAAGGTGGACCACCCTCTGCTTTTGCAACTTACATATCAATGGTGAAACAGGTGAAAGAACCTGTCTAGACAATTCCAATAAAACCCATTACTTACCTGCATGGAGAGCTACAAGTTATTTGGAAGCAGGAGAAAGTAGATCAGATGATAGTAAACGAAAATTTGAAATATGTTGTGATTGAAAAATATGGTTGGCCAAATATTTATAAATTAAGGAGAATATTACCGAATCAATGCGAATTGAAAGGAAAGTGTAAAATTGATCTGCGTAGTAATTGACATATGTTAATCAGGGCGTTTTTGTTGGAAGAGTACGTTTATCGAATGTCTAAGCCAGCTTTTTACATATCCCAAAGGAATGCATCATACCCTATGAGAACATTTAAATGGGATCCACTTTTTTTATCTGAAAGCGAAAACCTCTACAGCAGTAGCATGAATCTCATTCCCTACATTATCGCCAAACTTTTTTGGACAAGAAGCTATTTTTTCATTAGCAAGGGCTGTTGGAAAGCCACTGTAAGTTGATATGGCGAAGCGAAATCAAATAAGGCCTAGCTGTGCTAGAGTCAAGGTTGAAGTGGATTTGTTATAGAAATTTTCTAAGAGGATTAAAATTGGAGTTAGAAGGAAAGATAGGGAAATAACTGGCAAATGGATTCCAATCAAATATGACTATATGCCCAAATATTGTACAACTTGTATGCTTCAAGGGCATGATGAGATCCAATGCTATGTCATCCATTCGAAATTATATCCAAATAAGAACCAAGAGGAGGAAGGAAAGGAGGATTTTAAGGAGAACAAAGAGCAAGAGGATAAGGTGGAGAAACAAGAGGAGGGAAAACAGAAAGAAAATGGAGAAGGAAAATTTGAAGTGCCAAAGAATAGAAATAATATCAGAGGCAGAACTGTTAAGGTTACGCAGATATGGAATAGACTGGATATTAAGAATTCCTTTGGGGCATTGCAAGAAAATTATCAAGAAAAAGGAAAGGAAAACAATGTGCAGGACAAAGCAGAGACTGTGAATTCAACAAAAGAGGGAGCAAAAAAGGTGGTTGATAGTGACAAGAAAGCCGACAGTCATAAAAAATAAGAGGAAGAAGGAAGTTCACAAAAAGGGGGACAAGTGGAGGCTGAGAGTAGTATCAGTCAGAGCTCTAAGGCGCAAAGGACCCTAAAGAGTTTAAGTACACAAACCTCTCCATTACTAGTGGAGCATATGGGGCAATCTTCAGGTTACAAGGAAGCAGAGAAGAATAAAAATGCCTTGGTGGAGGTATCTGATCTCAGCCCCTAAGGTGTAGCTACTGGCAATGCAAAAGGGGGAGAAGAAAGTATAGGGGAAACAAAGGAGAAAAATGAGGCACGGAAAGACAATAAAGAAATTTCACAAGCTGAGGGACAGAAGAACATAAGTGAAGATGTTGATATTAGTAACAACATTTAGGTAGCCACCAAAGAAGATGATTTATCACCTATACGTACGAATATGTTGAAGAATGGGAACAAGAAAGACAAACGTGCAGTTCTTTTGCAGGTTAAAACAAGGCTTAGCAAATTGAAGACAAACAATTTACAATGATAGATCGAGAAGATGCTGTTTTGAAATATTAGATCTGTCAAAACTTAAAAAGCCTTTGAAAGACTGATGATATGAAAAAAAGACATCATTACTCTTTTATATCACTCATGGAGCCTTTTTAGGAGCCAACAGAAATAGAGAGATAAAACAAAAAGCTTGGTCTTACAAATGCAGCAGTCAACACATCGGGGAAGATATGACACTTTTGGAAAGAATGTTGGGATGCAGAGGTGCTACTGTATATAGTACAACAGCTGTCAATTAAATTCACCTATAATAATAAACAATTTATCATATCTGCGATCTACGCTAGATGCAATATGGTGGAGAGGTTGGAATTGTGGAATGAGTTGCAAAGCATGAAGCCTTCAGATGACATCCAGTGGATCATAGGAGGTGACTTTAATGTGATACTGCATGAGGATGAAAAAATAGGAGGAATGCCATTTGAACAACATAAAGCAATGGATTTTGCATTCTTCATTAATGAATGTGCTCTTACTGAAGTAAAATTTTCTGGTAGTAGATACACTTGGTGGAATGGCAGAACTGAAGAAGAATGCATATTCAAAAGATTGGATAAGGTATTGGTGAACAATGCATTTATGGATAGTTTACCTTCATTAGAGAGCCATCATCTTGTTAGAGATGGTTCTGATCATGCTCTAATTCTATTGGAGTGTAATTAAGATGTACGAGTAGTAATGAAGCAGTTTAGATTCAAAAACTTTTGGACAAAACATCATCCGTTCAAACAGGTTGTCAAGGAGAACTGGGTAGTTGATTTTGAAGGAAGTCCTTTCTGGTGTATCAGTGTAAAATTAAAAGAGTTCGACAGCTTTAATGCACTGGAACAAGAAAATTTATGGTAACATTTTTCAGAAAGTTGCCACTTTGGAAGATGTAATTAGAGTGAAAGAATTTCAATTTGAGTTGAATCTATCACCTGGTAATAGAGATGAGCTCAAAAAAGTGGAGGCAGATCTTAAAAAATGATTATATGCAGAGGAGGAATATTGGCAGCAGAAATCCAGAATGAAGTGGCTTTAAGAAGGGGATAAGAACACAAAATTCTTTCACTCGTACGTAAAAAGAAGGAGAAGAAAATTACACATTGGGGGAAATTGTGAATAAATAGAGGGAAGAGATAAAGGAAGAAGAAGCTATTGGCATTGAGGCTATTAACTTTTACAGCAAACAGTTTCGACAAGAGTAGTTTGAAGGTGAATACTCTTTGTTGCAGAATGTCCCTAAACTAATATTTGAGGAAGATAATGAAGCCATGACAACACTGCCAGATGAAGGGAAATTCAAGGAGGCTATTTTTTAGTTTAAATCCCACTAGTGCAGGTGGTCCAGATGGTTTTGCTAGTGCCTTTTATCAGGTTGCTGGGAGATCAAGCAAAGGACTTCACTAGGTTAGTCCGAGCCTTTTTTTATAGTCAAGAAATGACTAAATTTATGACGAACACAAATTTGGTGTTGCTTCCAAAAAGAGAGATAGTGAAGGTTTTTTTTTTTATGAAGCCAATTAATCTTAGTAACTTTGCTAATAAGATTATCTCTAAGGGTATTAATGGGAGATTATGTAAAGTGTTACATAAAATAATATCTCAGCATCAATCAGGCTTTATTCAAAGAAGGAATATTGCAAAAAATATGTTGTTGGCACAAGAGATTATTAGGGACATCGGCAAACGAAACAAACATACCAATGTGGTAATGAAATTAGACATGGAGAAAGCTTATGACAGGGTTTCATAGATATATCTCACTAAGGTTTTTAGGCAGTTTGGATTCTCTGAAATTATAGTGGATATGATCTGGAGATTGATTTTAAATAACTGGTATTCAGTAGTGATCAATGGAAAATAATACGGATTCTTTAAAACAACCAGAGGATTAAAGCAAGGGTATTCTTTGTCACCTACTTTATTTATCATTGTAGCAGAAATGATGTCAAGGGGATGAATAATGAGGATCCAGACTTTGTGGAATATGGAATTCCAAAATGGAGTCCAAAGATAAATCACCTGGCATATGCAGATGACACAATTCTCTTTGGGTCTGGAGATAGGACATCAATTAAAAAATTGATGAAAATATTATTGAAGTATGAACTATAGTCTTGTTAGAAGATTAACAAAGCTAAGAGTTCTTTTTTCTTTTATACACTCCTTTTTGTGTGGCTATAAAGCTAAGAAAACTCACAGGTATCAAACAAACCTTCTAATTGTCTTGGTTTCCCTGTGTACTATGAGAAAGGAAAGATTGTTTATTTTTAGGAGATTTTGAGAAAAATCTCTAGAAGAATTCTAACCTGGCATAATAAGTTGTTGTCTCAACTTCTCATTTTATTCAATCAATCTTTTCATACAGCCACTGCCCATTGCAATAATAATTATTATTTTTATTCTTTTCTACTCTGATATTTTAGATATGGAGTAATAATTTTCATCATAAATTTTAATTTATTTTGAAAAATAAAAAAATATAGCTATATGTGTTATACACAGATTCTGATTCCAATTTATTTGCTTACAGTAATGAATCCACCTAAGAGGGTGGTTGAAGAGATGTACCAAATATTTGCTAGGTTTTTATGGAGTCAGGCTAGAGATATTAAAGGAAAACATTGAGTCAACTGGAAGGAATTGTGTTACCCTAAAGAAGAAGCTGACCTAGGGTGTAGGTCTCTTGATGATGTGAATAAGGCTCTAATTGCCAAGATCTGCATTTAGGACCTCAAAAACTTCTTTATGGGCACACTTCATGTGGATTAAATATTATAAGAAATAAGACTTTACTATTATTTCTAGTTTGGGGGCATCAAGAGTATGAAAGAACATGATAATAGTCAAGGATGAAGTGGAGCATGAAATGTGGTGGCAAATCAAAGATGAAACCTCTAACTTTTGGTTTGATAATTGGACCAAGTTAGGAGCTTTGTACTTCATTACAAAACCGAAGTAGTTAATGAGGAAGTAAAAATGGTAGAGTTTACTGTCAATGGATAGTGGGATACTGAAAAGCTACAAAGTGTGCTGCCAGCAGATTTAGTGAACTATATCAATGAAAATATCATACCTCCTGGGAAAGTGAATTATGAAGATAAGGCCTGGTGGATGGGTGATAAGTCTGGTGCATTTACAGCCAAGTTTGCCTATGCTTCGCTGAGGAGGACGAAACAGAAAGTGCAATGGACAAAGAATGTTCGAATCAAAGAGTTGCTTTCTTAAAAATAACATTCTTTCTATGGAGGGTATGGAAGAAGAGGATAGCTACAGATGACAATTCGAAAAGAATGAGAATTCAAATTGTATCCAAATGTTATTGTTGTAAGGATAAGGAGATGGAAACAATGTCCCATTTATTTCTAGTAGCTTCCACAGTTGTAAAGCTGTGAAAGCATTTTGCTTCTTGTGCAGGGATTTCATGTGAAGGAAGGTATCTCCAAACACATATTTATAAGCTGGTGGAATTTTGAAGGTCCAACCAAACTAAAGGTGCTGATGAAGATTATCCTAGCATTGTGATGTGGCAGCTTTGGAAGAGGAAAAATGCTTTAAGGCATGGAAAAAGTTATTCTGCAAATTGGATGATTCACCAGTGTTGTCAAATCATTGAGATAGTTGCCAAGAATAATTTTCATGGATTAAAACAATACCAGAAAGTACTTTCGGCTGACATGGTGAATCTTTTCACTAAATATAAACCAAAACTTCATGTGATGCTGGTCAATTGGAAGCCTAGTTTAGAGGGGAGGATTGTTTGCAACACTGATGGAGCTAGTAGAGGAAATTCAGGGATCAGTTCCTGTGAATTTTGTTTGAGAAATCCTCAAAGGAATTTAATATATGCCGACGCACAATGTTTTAGCATAGCTACGAACATGCAAGCCGAAGTCAAAACAATGAGCCAAGCACTTAAATTCTATTTGAGTAATGGCATGTCTAACATTCAGGTGCAGACAAATTTTCTAGTCCTAAAGTAGATGCTAACCAAAGAGTGGAGGCTTCCATTGGGAGTTAGTAGAAATAATAGAGATGATTTAAGTATTCATGCAGACAATTCAGGTGGAAGTAGTGCACATATTAAGAGAAGCAAACATGTTGGCAGATTACTTAACTAATTAGACTTTCAACTATGAAAGCAGGATATTTTATCAACAGTTTGCTCAATTACCAGTAACAACAAGAAAGATCATCAACATGGATAAAAGTCAAATTTCATTCCTTAGAGTTCGTACAAGACTCATTTATATCAGAAACACTTAACACATGGATGCTAGCTATGATATGCTAGGTACAAAAACAATAACATACTTTTTGGAGTAAAAATCAGGCAGCGGAACATTAGCACATTTACAGTTTACCAGCTGGATATTATCAAGATCTACATACTACATTAGTTAGGGTTAGAGATCACAAAAAAATGGGAGCCTTCAACAATGACTGAGTGGTGTAAGGTGTTCCACAGATTTGCTAGCATAACACTATTTACTGGAAGAAGCAAAGGAAATCATAAGAGGAAATACGACAACAAAGCTACGAGAAGAGAGAGCAAAGAGACTCACACTTCAACAGTCATGCAAAAAGAGAAGCTTTGGTCAGAAGGAGACGGTCCCAAACATGGAGGAGCATCACAGCTGTGTAGGACCAATAACACATCAGAAAAAAGGATTATGATAATAAGAAAGAATGGAGAAGATGACCACTTACGCTGAAGCAAGATGAAGAAGAAGAGCTACCAAGAAAGTGAGATGTTCAGATTAGGAAATATGGAGGATAGTTCTAGAGAGTCCGAGTATTTAGGGTTGATTAAGTGTCTGTTGGGCCTTCGGGTCATTTATGTACTTGGATCACTTTTGGCTTATTAATAAAATGGACCAGACGTCCAAATTTAATTTAAAAAAAACTTCAAAATCAATTAAAATTCTTGCAAAGCAGAAAACTCATAGAATTCCCCCTTTTTTTCCACTTTCACAGTCGGACTCAAAAAGTTTCCATGTAACATATACCAGATTTTCTAACCTTTAACTTTAATTTCTTTTTTGTTTAGTGTCTTTTTATTCTATGTATTAAAAAAATTTCTGTCGCTTTTTTTAAATTGGGACCAGGGGAAGGGTAAATGAAAAGGAGGATTATAGTGTGAGAATAGAACCCTCATCAACAAGATGACAACTCAGATAGTCAACCAACTGAGTTACTAAAATTTTCAAGATTATTGGGTTGATTAAACTATCAAAGAATTTTATTTGGGATCCACGCCCAATTATGAATTGACTAAATAGGTCTTGGAGTTAACACAAAAGGAATATGCAAATTGTTGAGAAAAATATATTATCCTTTTTTTTCTTTTTTCTTTTTTTTTTTTTGGATAAAATTCATCCACCCAAACTTTACCTTTCTTTAATATTGAAATATTTTTTAATTTCTATTGAAAACCTTGTCTAATAATATATAAGGTTGATTGGTGGAATGTGATAGTGAAAGGTGTGGTTGGAATTGGAGAAGGAATCAGTGGTCAAGTAGAGTAATAGAACGATGACAATTATTGGAAAATAATAGTAAAGATAGGATAAGTGGAGTGGATCTATACATTTAGGATAAGATTCTGCATATTATTTCATTGTTGCGTGTTTAGTTTCAATTATTTTTTAAAAATTTATTCTTTTATTTATTATATTACGATTTAAAATTTGATATATTGATATAAGTAATTAGATATTAGGTGCATTGTATTATATAAATATCGTTAGAGTAATATTATTTGAAGGAATCAAGACTTAATCCTAGACTTAAAAGTTAGGAAATTGGTTATAGATTTGGGTAAGTTTTGAGTCTAGGCTATAAATTTAGTGATATGAGTATCTACGGACTCATGTTGTTACAAATATTATATATTTAATAAATTGAAAATGTTGAGAAGCATTGAGGAAGGGAAAACATTGGTGATTGGTGAATTAGCTTGCATGACTTCGATTCTTCGCTTGAGGTAGGTTATGATTTATTCTATATGATAGAGAGACTCTTAATAGTGATTGATAGTCATTGAGTATAGTTGTGAAGTTTTTTATATATTTAATATTGTGGTTTAGATGATTGATATGTTATTGTGATTGGTCTGTAATTTTTAGGACCATGAAATCTATAATTCTGAACTTACTCTATCAAAGTGATGTCTTCAATAAAGAAGACTTGATAAAGTATCGCTAAAGGATTGATAAAAAATAATGAGTTAACTATAGTTGGATCTGATGCCACATTTCGGCACAATATTATTGAATCGGGTGCTATGTTCTACCACAATATTATAGGATCGAGTGTCACATTTTGACACGATAATTTAGATCAAGTGCCACATTTCGACATGATAATATTAAAGAAAAATATATTAAAATGGCTTAATATATTTAATCTCAAACAACTCTTTTTTCAAAAGAGCACGGTGTGGAGACCTAAGTCGCCATCTGGACAGGGGCGGACCCACGTGTTAGGTTCCGGGTACTCGAGCACCAACTGACACCGAAAAAATCTTTGTGTATTCGTATAAAAAATATGAAAAAATGATATAAGTATAAGGTTAAACACCCACTGAACAAGAATTTTCGGGGGCGTAGTGGTTCTCCAATCCTTTTTAAGACTTAGGATGAGGTGCCAGACCCGGGTTTGAATGCCACTGGGAACAAATTTTTTTCCTTTAAGCACCCACAGTCCAGGAATCCTGGATTCACCGCTGCATCTGTATGTGTTTTGATATAGTTGACTGATTACGTACTTCCTTCATTTTATTGTCACTTGTACTTGTTGTTTGTTGCTTGTTGTCTGCCACCCGTTAAGTGCTATAGTTGATTTACTGTTATTATTTTATGCATATTTGTTTCTATTTTTGAGTGGCCAATGATACTCACTCATTAGTACATGTTGCCCTATACTGACCCCTATTTTTATCCTTCTTTATTTTTCTTTTATGGAGTACAATGAGTGCTCCATTGAATTCAATTCATCCTCGGCTCTAGCTAATCTCTAGTACATCAGGTTTCAGGATGAGCTGTTTCTCCTAGTTTATGTTGGATCCTATCAATCATGGCATGATGTCCTTAGTTTTCGGGCACAAAATACTTTATTTATCTAATTTGGTGTTTACTTTTAGACTTCATATTTAAAATTAGATGCTCTTGATTGATGACTTTCAGATATTGAGAACGCTAAGTAATAGGCTTCAATGATTTTTGTTATTTTTTACTTTTATAAATTTGAGCTTTCGCATTACTATCTTATTTCATAAGTTGAACAACTAAAGTAGATTGAGGATTGTATCATATTGGTTCGTCTATTTAGAAGGTTTGTGAGTGGTACTCATGGTCCATTTTGGATTATGAAAAAATGTCAGATATGGGTGAGAATTAGAAAAATTTGATCAAATTTAAGCGAGTTATAATGGGTCAAGACAATAAATAAGTCAAAACCCGATCCAACCCAAATTTGATTGGGTCAAAACGGGTCAAGTCAAGTAATAAGTGGTAGAATGAGTCAAAAGACCCAACTTAACCTAATTTTTGACTAAATTTAATTATTTTTATTGTTCTTTTAAAATATTTTGGTGCCTAATAAAGTTATTTTTTCCTCAAAATTATAGCTATATATAATAAATCATTTTTTAAAAATACTTTGGCAAAATTATTCATAAATCAATCTGGGTTGACGGTTACATATCAACCCAATTTTTAATGGGTTGAACTAATAAATGACGGGTTAACTTAAATAATTAGATAGGTTAGACGGATCGAGTTTAATTTTGTCACCCCTAATGCCAATTAAAACCAAATTAAAAAATAGATTTATATATTATGCCTTAAAATTAACCTACTAAACTTTGTACTTGATCATTTAAAAGAGGTTAATAAATCATATGAACAAAAATTATGGAGCACTGTAGATGATGTGGTGAAGATTTGGTCTTTTTGATCTTGAAGGAGAATATGTTCTAGCTGTCCATATTAGCAAGACCCTTTACTTGATTGGGAAGTCCAGCAAAATAATTGAAGACATGGATTAAAATTAAAATTAAAATTATGTGACTCAAACTTGCCAATTTCAATTCATGATGCTTTTTAATTAATTTTTGAATTTTATTGATGATGTTAAGAATTATCCCAGTAACTTCCCATTCACTTTTTATACATTTGGTGATGAGAAGAGAATCTATTTTTCCAATAGTCACTCAATGTCTATTACTAGCACCCAATTTAATTATCTTTATCTCAAAAAACAAACTTTGTCACTTGTACATTCACTTGCCTTCGTACTTTTTTTACGAATCTTTATAATTATATTAATATTAATCATGTCTAATATGACAAGTTCTAAAAAATTTATAATCATAAAAATATTTAAAATAATTTTAAAATACTTCTTTTGAACTCTCGTTTAATATTCAAATCACTTCACTAAAATTAAAACGAAATAGTTAAGAAGTGGTATAAATTTAATTCAAATTTAAGTAACATATATCGTCAATATAATTAATTTTTACCTCATCAAATTATCTTCACGTGTCATAATATGTAATATATTTTATTTTCTAATATCTGAAAAATCTCACATTTTAAGAAGACTAATCAATAAATATCATCTATATGAACTTCCCAAAACCGCCTTTCATTGAGAAGATCTAATAGTTGAAAACTTCAAAAGCACGCGATATCGCCATTTATTGTAAGATAAAATATGCATAAAATAAAAACGGTACATATTTAGGCACTGCTAATTTTTCAACTTCACTCCAAATTAGAACGAAAGTCAATATAAATCGTATATCCTTATTTCACAATTCTATAACATTCTCAAGTTAGAGTCTTGATTCTCAACCATAACTGATGAATATACATCGATAGAAAGAACAAAAGAGATAATTATGAGCATGCATACGATGCCTAACCTCAATGAATCTATTTATTAAAGAGATCCAAATTGCAATATAGTAATCACATGACCTCAAAAGCCACCACCATCACAAGAACATGAGGCACTGCCTGCACCCGCTTTGACTCTTTTTCCATGAGAGCACATCTTCTTGTAGCTAAGGCAGCAACAAACAAGCCCTATAAGTACCATGAAACCTGCTGCCGTTGCTATATTCTCTCCCCACTTAATAGTATCCATTTTAATTTTAATCTGGACATCATTTCCTCTTGTTAAATAGGATAATTGTACCAAACTGTGGCTCAACTGTATCACTCTTTTCTAGAAAAAAGATAGTCTCATTTTATGTAGCACCCGTGTTTAAGGAAAAGAAAAGAAGACTTTTAAAACATGTGATTTAAAATCATTCTGAGATATTTGTATGGCTGAGAATCATTTCATTAAGGATAAAAGAGAAATTTTAAAGTTAAATTATTTTCAATTAAAATAAGATGACATTTTTTTTAGACAGATAAAAAAAAATATCACGTAAAATGGAACCGAGTGCACCGGTAGTTGGAAAGGAATATGGAGGGAAAAAGTATCATGTGGTCTAAATAGTTTTACTTTTTAAAGGGAATGTTTAGTACCGGGAGTACACTTTTTTTTTTGATAAAAGATGAAGACCCCCTTCTCCTTTCTTCCCCTTTCTATGAGAATTTTGAAAGGATTAATACTAAACGTGTCAAAAATCTATTTTCGGTTAGTTTTTTCATTTAAAAAATGAGTGAATTATTAAAGTATGGTATATTATTTAAGAAAAGAATATTAAGATATTTATTAGATATTGCTTTTTATTTTTATCATTTTTAATTATTCTCAAACTAGTCTTTAGAATGACTAACATTGATTATGATAACTATTTAAATTTCTTGAACTCATCACATAAGAAATTCAAATGAAGGGTAAAATTGAAAAAAAATTCTAAGATTATTTTTTGAAGATTGAACAATTAAGTTAATTTGAACTATAAACACACATACAACAGGTAATGACAATACATGATATAAAATATAACTACTCCTACTACCTTACTATACCCCAAGGCCAAACATCCACTTAACTCTACCAATCAATTAGCCTGCTACTCTAAGTCGTGACCTACCCTCCCTTCTATTTAAGATCATACCCTCGGTGAGATCAAATCTCGCTATATCCTTTCTGATCACCTTCCCCAACGCATGACTTCGTATGTAAATTATTTTAAAATATGCATGTGATCTATTACTAGGTATATTGAATTTGTATGAATACTATATGAAAGTGATGAACTATCGATGCAATTAACAAATTAAAGTAAAATGATATAAAACTATCAATAAGCTTCAACAAATTCAATAAATCAACTAAAAAAAAATATTGATGAACTATCGAATATTATCAAATCCGACATAGCCATGAAAAAAAAATGTAACACTAACGATGCTCCCCCCTTTCGTTTATTTATATTCCGATCCCCTAAGTCAGGAATTTTTTCTTTTTTTCCCATGCATCCTTTTCTATAAATTGTTAATTTATTTGTCCCATATAAATCATCTACTTTTCCTCTATTCGAATCACATATATAATGTTTAACATATGCTTGCAAGAAAAGTGGGAGCTTTATATCATATAAATGGATTCCATTACATATAAAATTGTACTAGTAATTACTTTATGAGTGACGATATACTTTAAAGCATCAGAAAAGTTTCACTTTTGAATGTGATTTTGTGTCTGATTTTACTCCAGAGGAGCACCACAACTCCATGCTCATTAATGGCATCCTTAAACTTGTACACAAATTACATGTGCACAAGTATTCAGTTTCCATGGTTGACCAAAAAAAGGCTGTGTACAAGTGTTCAAGAGATAATATTAAAAATAATGTCTGAGCCCGGGTTCGAACCGGGGACCTCTAGTGTGTGAGACTAGCGTGATAACCAACTACACCACCCAGACTGAATTGCTATAATGGTACAACAAAAAAAAACATAAATATTCCCATAGAAAGTAAAACGAAAAATACAATTACTTTCAAATCGAAATTGTCAAAAGAATATATTTGTCACAAACATTAGAACTAAAAAAAAAAAGAAAAATAAAGAGCTTGAATTGAAAATGTAAATTAAGAATAAGACTACAACTCCACTTGATGTAGTTTACCTCAAGTGAACATATATAGGATGTGTTGAATAAATCATGATTAATTAACACATATTTTTATTTTATTAAATTACTCGATCATGATAAATTATATTGATTTGATATAAAATAAGAGTAAAAAAAGAATATGAAGCTAAAAACTCTTCTACCACTAGAACACGACCCTACTTCACATATTTCTCCTCAAAAAAGAGCAGCACAACTTATATGATACATGAACATAGAATTTTTGACAACCACTAATTGCTCATCCACAATCAGTGAGTTTATGACACTTTTGATGCAACATTCTAACCTACTGGACTAATTTTACTGGGCATGAAAAAGATCAATTTATAGAACATACACCTTTTGACTTGACACGATATTTAAAGAAAAGAGAAAAACTTTGAAAATTTGTGGCTTAAAATTATTCTAAAATATTTGTTTCATTTAAGAGTAAAAGAAAATTTTTAAGATTAAATTATTTTCAATTAGAGTAAAATGACATTCTTTTTTGAATGAACCAAAAAAGAATGAATGACTACATTTCTAGTCAAATCTTATGGACAAAATTTGTTAAATATTTGATAAAAAGCAAAAATGTTGACTTCTCACAAACTAAATGACATATACTGCTCATTTGTATATTTTGAATGCCTCATTTTAGCTCTCTAGAGTCGAGACTTTAGACGATTTAGAACGAATTTTAGGTTCAACTCAATCCAACCCGTTACATTTTTGCTCAATACGAAATGCATATGCGAAAAATACAAAAAAAAAAAAAAAACTAACTCCATGTAATATATAAATATAATTCATGATCAATATATATAAATCCTTGATTGGTACCTGTCAATACAAGGCTACAAAATGCAGAAAACTACTAATCAACCAACAAAATCATGCAACAATTCCCCTCCACTAATATTACAATTATGACGATTTTCTTCTTCAAATTCACCAGTACCAAACATGAATCCCTCATTATTTGCTTCGATACCAAAACGTCGCGCTGCATTCCTTGGAAAAGGCTCTAATGATAAACCCCCATTTCCAATTCCATTATGGTTCTGATGTTGAAGTCCCAATGTTAATGACACCCCACCATTTCCACCTGTTGATGCACTCACATGATCGATTCCAACACAAGAATGAGGCAAACAATTCATGATTTGATCGTGTGGATCATTATTTCGAGTTCTCTTTGATGGAACTTGTTGAAATTGTTGTACTGAAGATGTAGATGGATTTTGATCAGGTGGAAGTGAGTTATTGTAATTATTCATGGCGGTATGTTTGATGGAATTGTTGGTTTGGCCATGCATCCTTTGTGAAGCAGATTTGTTAGCTTGTCTAGTTTCAAGCATGTGTATCTCTTCAACCATTGGCTTCCATAGCCTAACTCTTGCATTGATGAACCAGTTAGAAACCTGATACAATATTGAAAAGGAGTCGTTTTAAGAGTGCGCTGTGAAATTTCAAAAGTAGGATCTAGGGAGGGTAAATTATAGGCAGAACTTATAGAGAGACTGATTCAGGAGGACCTCCACTCAAGTGTAATGAATCAAAATAGTTATGAAAAGGGAAAACGGTAATACAAAAATATAATAACTCATAAGGAAAGCAGTGCACACCTGATTCCTTGAAAGACCAGTTTGTTTGGCCAACATTACTTTGTCAGAGTCAGTAGGATAACTGCAATAGCATGAATACTAATGAGTTAAATTTATACAAACAAGTTCATTAACGTTCACATCCCAGATAACCATTCAAATACCTCTTATATTCATTTCATTCTTCAACGTTGTGTCGGTTCAAAATTTCAAACTATATCACATACTTTGTATTTGTTTTGTGGTTTTAGTGCCATACTTTTACCTTTTCCCAATACATCAATGAAGCCATAAGCAAAAACATGAATATACCATCCTCCCCATCTGCGCGGAACTAAATTTTTACATGCAGATGAAGTTACCCGTACTGGTGTCCTACTTTTCCTTATTCGTTCTTATAGATTATCAAGCTCTTATGAACCCGTAACATGAACAGCCAAATTAAAGAGCGGATTTCTTGTTAAACAGTCAAGTTGTGCACCTCCCATAGTACCCCTAAACAGATACATAGTTACTCTTTTAATAAATGAAATATTCATGGAATGTATGACCACTGATAAGAGATCTCAAATTTGAATCCTAAAAATTAATATCAATATTTTTCAATAAGAAGCATTAAAATCCAGAATAGTTGACCAGTGTGCTAATTAAGGGCATAGGATGCTTGAAGCAAAAGAAAAAAAAAAGAGAAATGATAAGGATGAACATAGTTAATTAATTCAAATTATATAACATGAAGTTGTTACTCGGGTTCATTTTATGTAACAATATTTGACTAGGCACGAAAGTTGGGAACAAAAGAAAAAACTTATGCCACACACTCAAATGAGAAATCATAAAATTAACATATAATATACTTCAAATCTCAAATTCTCCGGTATTAAAATGAACCACATATGAAATAGTAGAGTAATAGTACTTACGGGTGCAAGAAATGGTCAAACAACCAAGCCCTAAGAACAGTTACAGCACGCTCCGGTAGGCCTCTTTGCGGACGCCAAACAGGCTGATGATGATGCTCAACATATCCAGCATTGTGTAGAGCAACTCTTCGGAAATTATTATGATTAAAGTTGCCTTTCCCAACTGATCTTGTACTTGTAGAATCATCACAATTTATTTGACTACTATGACTATGAGTTTTGATTGTGTAGTTCATTTGGTGACTAATGGCATTTTTAAGGCAACTAAAGTGTTTGGACAATGCTTTTAAAGATAGGTTTGCAAATGGGGCTGCATTTCCAAGTCCAGGAACTGATCCAAATGATGCCACTACTCCTTGTACCTGTTGATAGTATTGCTTATACCTTCTACACACCTGAAATATATAATGATTAATTTGTCAAGAATATGCAATGAAAGATTTCCTTAATATCATAGATATACACTCTCAATTTCATTTTAGATAGCTTAATCGGACAAAACACAAAATTTAAAAAAATAAAATAGACTTTTGTATCATACAGGCCTGAGCCAAAAATATGATTAATGTACCAAAATGTGTCATTCAATCTTGTGTGTGGAATATAAGAACTAATGAGTTACTCTATCTGTGTCAATTTATGTGAAAATGTTTACCCAGCTTAGATATCGAGATTAAGTTGTGAACTTGTGATTTTAATCAAGTTGGAGATATTTGTCCAATTAAAAATGATTTCATCATGAATAAATGAAAAATTTAAAGTTAAATCATTTGTAAGCAAGCTCGATGGGACAAATTAAAAAGAAATATGAAATAAATAAAAACTAAAATAGAGAAAGTGTTAACTATAGAATATAATATACTTTGTCCAACAAACTAAAAAGAAAAGTCGGTTGGAGTAAATACTTTTTGCTTATTTAATTAAATCATAAAAGCGTGCAAAAAGTTTACCCAAATATGAACATGTTAATCAAATTACCAAGAACAATACACCTATAGTTTCATACCGCATTCGATGTCATATATTCCTATTCTTCATGAAGCCATAAATTAAGAATTCTGACATATTACTTTTGACTTATTTTTGTTATTTTATCTTTAAGATAGGTGCTTATAAGTACTTTTTAACTTTATCCAAACATTTCAAAACTACTTAAAAATAACTAAAATAAGTTAATCAAACGGGCACTTAGTGATTACCGGTGTATGCATTTGGTATGGAGGCTTTCCAGCAATTAATATTTTCTTAAACATGTCCGGAAAATACTTTTTTCTAGGAAAATGAGGTTTTTAATTTATTTTTTCACAAGTAACATTCTAAATTTATTATTCTTCTTTCCACCACTACTCAATACTCCAAAGCCCCACCAACTTGATCATCCCACCCCGCCACGCGGATCCCTCACTTCCCACTCTATCTCAATCTCATAATATTTTGCTAAATTATATATAAATATTTAAAGGATAATTTTTTTTGTTTTCATCCTTTATTCTCTTTGTCTCTCATCTCCTCTTCCTCTTTGTTCTTCCATACCAATTCAGTTGCTATTTCTTTATAATTCCAATTAGTGATTTCCATATTACATCAGTTCCCTTGGTTATTATTGAATTTGTTAGAAATAAACTCACTTATTTTCAAAGAAGACATTCTTCATACCAAACTGCAAATACACCCTACATTGGGCTTCAATGGCTCTCTAAAACCCTTCAGATCAATTGAAAAACAACCATTTAATTCTACAAGTTGTTCAATGGTGTACAGCAGCAACAACATATATAATATAATTTCACAGTTGGACTTAAAGATGTTAGTGTATGCATATTTATACCTCATTAAAAATAGAAAAGTTATTTTCAAAAGATCTTCGACTCAAAATTAATAAATTAACGCAAATAGGAACTAGGGCATTGGAGAAATTAAAGTTATTCAATGGTGTGAAAAAAGAAAAAAATTATGTACTATGTGTTAGACTTGAGCTTTTTGGCCTTAAGTTTAGGCAACAGTCCAATTAGAAGCCTAGCATTGGAATTGGTGCTGCCTCAACATTAATGACTTATTAGCTACAAGGCCTACAAGAGAGTTAACTAACCTAAGAAGTTTGGCTAATATTCGGGTGAAACTTAAAAATAATTTAGAAAACAAAAAGGGATTTCAAATTGAGATTAAAATGAAAAGTACTTACTTGGGAGCTAAAAGTCATTTCTATGGTGCTCAAACTTTTTTAAAAATATTATAGTACATATGTTGAATTGAATACTTTAAAAATATTACTGTATTTATATTAAATGTTCTAAAAATACATTATTTTGAAATACTCGGACGAAATAGAATTTTATGTAGTATTTTCAATCTATTTAAAAAGAAAATAGAGGAAAGAGCTAGGGTCTTGTATAATTTGTCCGTATGGTAAATATATATTTTTTCTTATCCATAGATTCCCCTTAATCTCTTCATCTAACGATACGGCCAAATTTTCATTATATCTATTAGAAGTCCTTCTAATACCACCATCAACTTGGCGTAGTGTAGGATGCATTAGAAAAAATAATATATTTATTAGCTTTATATATATTAATATTTAATTTTTAGACTTTTTAATTCATGTATAAATATTAGTAATGCAACATTAGTATGAGTAACGATACAATTGTCTTCAAAATCTTCTTCGCACACTTCACAACATAATTGCGAAGGGTATCCTAAAAACCAATAATTTTGAAATAAAAATATGCAACGCATGTTACTTGTTAATATACCAAATTAAATAATGCATGAGAAATAATCTCGCTACTAATACACACAGGAATCGTTTGACAAAGTGTATAGAAATAATGTTAAATAGAGTGCATTAGAAAGCATTAATCATACATAGACAATTTCTTAGGCATTGTCTAATTTGGTGTACTAAAAATAATGTTTACAAAGATAACCTTCACAATTATAGTAGAAAATTATGAAAAATATTTTGAGGGGTAATGGGATCTTTACCCATACTAATGCATACGTTAAAATCCCTTGCATTATTAGTTAATATCTAGAAATTCATGATATCAATAATACAGAATAGAGTGTATCAGTCATACTATGCCGAACAAAATACTACTAATACAAAAAATTAACACATGTATTATTTTTACTAATGCACTTTCCCGAACAATCCTCTTAAATGCACCAACCATCTTGCATATATTCCCTATCAATCACCTTTTATTCTTCTCTTTTCATAAAGATGATTAGTGGTCGAACTTGTATGCGTAAAAAGCATAGGCATCTAGTTAAACTATGTGCTAAGAGTATATATATAAATTGGATCCTGCATGTTGGCACAACCATTGAACGATAATTCTAAGCCTTAAAGAAATGTTGGTCCAAGTAGTTAGAAAAGAGTAGCTTAGGTTGAAATTTAAAAGATATCAACCGTTAGGACGAACTGGTAAGAATTTTTTTATTCTTAATTAAAAATATCAAATTCGAGTTATAGAGATATGAAGTCGCCTTTCATGTGAATCAATTATGAAACATGTTAGTGGATCCAAATTTACTTGGTTATTTGCGAGTCATGAATTTCACTTGAAACAAAGAAAAAATAGATTTTTATTTCTCAAATAATGGACCAAATTGTAAAACAACCACTCATTTGAAATAATCAAAGAACCTTATTTCGAATATTTGATATTACATCTAGGTTAAGCAAGCTGATATTTTAAAAATGTAGTCACCATATGTAGGTTTAATCAAACAAATAATTGAAAAAATTTAAAGCTGAAGAAAATTAATTAACAAAAACAACATCCCATTGGAATCCCAGTGAGATCTGTAGAGGTAAAATGTACGCAACTTTATCATTACCTTTCACGGAGACTGTTTTATGAAAAACCCTCGTTTCAAAAAAAAGAAAATTAATTAACAGAAAAATAAAAAGAATTACCTCATGAAGCATTGAAATTATCTTGTACTTGTTCCTCCTGTGCTCACTTCCATTATTATCATCAGGTCCATCTATTGAAGGATCCATCACTCCTACAGAATCTTCATCAGGTTCTAACAATTTCTCTGCATAATTAATCCCACAAATTTCTTCCATCAACTGTTGTGCAGGCTTTAGGAATCTTGATCCCTTCAAAATTGAAGCATACCCAGTAAAAGGTCCACTATTCTTAGACAACAACTCATTATTACAGTAGGCCGCGGCAACCGCGGCCGCAGTTGTAAATAATGATGAGTTCAGCTCTAGTGCAGCAGTATTGTTGTGAGATGATAAAGATAAAGACAAACCCTGACCTGTACTAACGTAATTATTATTATTTGGGTTATGAGTAACATCATGATGAAAATTAGAGGATTGATGATTTTGATTTATGTTGTAGAGAAAAGTGTGGTTGTTAATTTCATGAAAAGATGGGGATATTTGTGGATCCATGGATTTGTCTTTATAATTATGAATATCAGAAGGGTTAGGGAGAAATGATGGATTGTTATTGAAAAAATTAGGGATGAAATTAGTATGTATTCCTCTAAGCTTATCTCTTCTGGTTTGTTGTGGGACATGATATTCTTCAAATCCCTCTGCAGCCATAAATGGAAAGAGAAGAAGCCAACACAGTAGTACTGTATCTTTTGATAGACAAGAGGAGGAGTGGGGAGTGATGGGATATATTTTTGAAATGAAAGGCTATTATAATTATGACTCTCTAGCTGGGTAACTTAGCTCATCATATCTGCAAAGTACTTGAAGAGATGGAGAGACAGTGGACTTCCAGTTAATTCACACTATGCATATTAATAGCAAGATAAAATAGCAATTGTCCGCTACTCTCCATTTTCTTTTTTCTATTTTTTTAAAATTTTTATATTGATGATAAATACGAGACATAAATTAAATTTGATGACTAAGATTTAACTGACTTATGCTATTAGATTGAAAGAAAAAAAATAATAAATTAAATTTTAATTATCAAATCTAACTTATGTTATATATTAGCAATCAAAATAAAAACCTAGTAAAAATGGAGAGAAAGGAAATGAAAAAGCAGCTCTGTCCGTCCACCAACCAAATGATCCCTTGTGGGTCGTCGTTTGATAGTAAAAAAATAATTTGTGTATGCATTAGTTTTGTATAAGCTATACATCATTTAAAAATTAGTTAGAAAACAAATTATTTATTTTGCTTATAAAATTAGTTTGATATTTAATTTGAATTTACATAATGAATATATGTATGAATTATGAAAAAATTGATATATTATTTTTTACAAAAAAATAAAATAAAATTATTAATACATGCATTATTTATGTTTTTATAAGTTTTTTTTTTATGCTTGTAATCAATTATCAAATAACCTCTTAAATCATCTCACATGATGCTTTCTACATTATTACTTTCTCCATTTGATATTACTTGACCAATATTGATTTGATATACCATGTTAAAAAAATTACTTGAGTTGTATTTATTGAAATAAAAAAAATTATATTTGATTATTATCGTTTTGTAAAATTATTTAACAATAACATATATAAATATAATTTTAAAACTAAATTTATGAAATAAAATATTAACTTTTATTTAGAATTGATACAGGAATGAAGTAAAATAAAATCAAGCCACATTCATATAAAGTATTTTTTCAGCTTCAATTTATATGAATTAGTTTGACTTGACATTAAATTTTAAAAATTTACAATAAGTAATAGATGTTTGTGTTAAAGTAAATTATTTTATTAAGGATAAAATAGATAT
>JAABOM020000002.1:23889901-23903785 GCA_011800125.2 Solanum clarkiae
CAAATATTGTGCAAATTATACAAACGCTGCTATAACTATAGTTACGTAATACTAATTTTCCAAAGTATATATATGGAGTATAATTAAGGTATTAAAGTATTTTTTTTCACTCAATGTTTTAATAATGTTTTCGAAAGAGAGAGTAGATTTTCAATAAGTTAAATGTCTCATAAACTATATTAAATTTTGACAGCGAAAAACAAATGGGAACAATTACACTGCATGGTCATTCAGAGAAAATATTTAACAAAAAAAATAATTATTCGCTATATAGATATGTATAATTGATGTATATTTCATTTAAAATGAAGCTATATTCTTTTATGAAGTGTATCGTAATATATATTCAATATATAGTACATATATACATAATCTACATGGTATAATCAATGTTTACTTTTTGCACAAGTTATATGTTGAAGCAGATGGTACAACTTTCTCTGCCTGTTTCCAACTTAGTCTAGCCTCTTTGCACTGATATATTTCTTTCATCAATGGCATGGGTCTTTACTACCCGCTTCAATAAGAAATTAAAGAAAGATCTAATCTTCCAAGAAAGGAATACATCTCCATAAAGTAGCCGTTGTAACATAATGCAAAAAAATAGATAGGATGCCCTTTTCTCTGCATCCCTACCACAACAGATCAGTGAACCTTGAGCAATTTAAAATAAATATAGCAGACGAAATGATGATCCCAGCCAACTTACTGAATGTAACAGAAGACCCATCTTTTCCGCTTATTAAGTTATTATTAATCGAAGGACAAAGTTGTTATGAATGTTCCTCTTCATGAGAAGATAGTGTTAACCACAATAGTCTTACCACGAAAAGATGCTAAAAAGTTTGATATAGGCAAAATAGCTGATATTACATTGACAAATATCTCTCAATAGCTTAGAAATTGAGAAACAATGCAGGAGAATATTTCAAAACTTAAACAAGAACATGTAATGACCTTCCCCACAAATAGAAGCTGTATTCAAAAGCTTCCAATTTATAAAGCCTATTGAAATTACAACTTGTGTATATGCTCAGACATATTCTTCTTTTTACTACTAGCACTAGAGTAGCACAATGTTGGTAACTTGAAGAGCCAGATGTATTCTTCCTTTTACTACTAAAACTAGCGTAGCACAATGTTGATAACATGAAGAGGAGGGTTGGGGGTAGGGTGGGGGTTGTAAAGAGGATAAACTTATTAGTCCTTTAAGTGGAGCTCTTATAATTTATTTACTGTAGTCCGAAACAATTTTGAAATGATGTAGAATGTAGAGAATTTATCCTTCCCATTTTATATGGAGTGACAGAAAACTAAACATAGAGGGATAACTTACCCCTCATCTTACTTTACTGAACAAGGGAAATAACAAACAACCTTCCTCTTTCTCTTCCCCTCTCTCATACTTCCTCTTCCAACTCCAACCAAACATAGAGTTAAGGGGAAAAGCTTTTATATTTAATCTGTTATAGTCATAGAGAGAAATAATACTAAAAGTTTACGTACAAATAAAACAACAAGACGATTGACATCAAGCATTAAGAGCCTATACATGCACGACAAGAAGACTTACAAAACTCGCTAGGAAAAAAGCTACTTCAGCAAAGAGAAACTGCCGGTAAAAGAGCAAAGATTCACTGGATAACTCGCACACCTACTAAATTAATAATTCAGGCAGAGAAAAGAAACACGATGAGTGATTCTCGATGAAGTATATATGGACCATGAGCGCCAATCAGTGGATGTGCAAATTCTCATCACTGGAAATATATCTATAGGCATTAGGCATCACAACGACAAACGATTACTTGTAGATATGATGTAATTTTTTTTTGAGTTAAGATTAACACTTGTAGCCTGCTCACTGTAATTACTCAGCCACAAACATTAGGGCTACAGTTGAGGGATATAAAGTCCTATCAACCACATTATCTCCAACAAAAACAAATTCTTGATGAACGGCTTAGGACTTTTTACAAGATTTGTTATCCACCGCCTGAAGCTCCATCATATGTCAAGTAATAAGTGAGTGATCATGTGGCCTATCATGAATGGTCTAAAGCATTTAGGCTATTTCTTAGATTTCCATTCCACCAAGGTTTGGACAACACCTATAATAATTGCATTAACAACTATATTCAAATTTGCAGAATAACCAGTAGATCAGTAATGTTCCATAGGAACAATAGGTTGTATAATCACACAACAAAATGGTTGTGTGGGAGTATGACTTTACCTATCTTTCTTACAAGGAAACAGGTGTTACCAACCTATATAAATGCTTCAGCTAGTTCATTGCATATTTCTCCAGCATATCTTTGAGTTTCTTCCCATTTGAGTCGAGGATCCTTTAAAAACAGTCTCTCTACCTCTGCAAGGTAGGGTTTAGGTTTGTGTATATTCTATCCTCTTCAAATCCCACTTGTGGGATTTCACTAGATATGTTGTTATATCTTTAGATTTCTTTACTATGTAAATGCACGGGACACAATACATAAGGGGTTCGGAAAAGAGAATCGTTCAAGGCTTCAAGTGACTTGCTAATATGCATACAACAATTGATTTAATAAACCAACAAAGGCAGTTGTAGATGACCACAATACTGACTCCATCACAATATTCCAGGAAAAGATGCTCACTTTGTGAATTCTTAATATACGAGGCACACTCAACTTTCCTTGGGTAAGGATCTGAACAGTAGAACCCTCACATGGATGCAAGTGGAAGCTACATCTGCAAACCCATTAAGAAGAGGGGAGAAAATGGTCACGAAAAAAGTGATTTTGCATATAAAGAAGGAAGATTATAATGTGTTTTGTAAGCATTGCTTCAACTCAGAGAATTGTATAAATGTAAGTGCCTCCAGAGAGACTTCCTTTTTATTCTAAACCAGTACTCTGTAATTTCAACATGCAAGTCAAGCACTGTGAAGATAGTAGAATACAGTTAGTTGTATTTGAATATTACTTGGTATTTTCCCTGGGGGCCAACCGATTATTCATCACACAATCCACTATCCACCATGGCATGTCCTTTTCATCTTCCGTTCTATCTAAGTCCGTAATCTTTTTCCTCCACGGACCACTTTGTGAAACCTCAGTAATAATTGATGGAGGACAGGCTGCTGAGAATTCAAAGGGAGGATATATTGCAGCATCATTGTCAGCATTTCCATCCACTTCAACTTTTGACGAAATCAGATTCCTTGTTGGTACATCCTTTCCAGGTGGGGCCTCCCCATTGGCTAAAGTTTGAGATCCAAATCTCTGTTTTCTTTTGATTAACCAATAAGCCAGCAGCCCTTTAAGAGTTTCTCGTGCAAAATTAACCTAAGTATTAAAAAGCCAATCACAAACTCAGTTCATCTGTTATAGAAATATACAAAAGTTCCTCATGTGAATGAAAAATCAGGAAGTTATTTCAAGAAAGAAATCGATTAATTAATTGATAATAAGAATTACATCAAGGAATTGGGTGTCTACAATATACTTTTAGTATTACTACAAAGAAAACCATCTGTTATAATATAACTACAGAACAAGTTATAATAATATCACAACTGGAAAACTCGTGTCTGTGATACATACTGTAAAACCATTCACGTGCCTTCTTTATAACAACAATAAGTATTTTGCCTTAATCCAAAACTATTTAGGTTGGATTTATCAATTATCTATATCCACTCTACTCCATTTGGTCCATTTCCTTCAAATACTAAATGCTTGTCTGGAGACACAGAGGACCAAGCAAACACTGGAACTAGTGGAAGTGTACTAACAATAACTAAACCTGAATTGTGATATAATTATATTCTAGACTAATCAAATATTATTAATTTGTTATAATAGACTAATCGATCTTCGTATATTCGAACAATTATAATCATAAAGTATGTATTTATGAAAAAACTATGAAAATATGTGATTTATTATGATGGCTTAGGATATTTTTATATCTTATATATGGGATATAAATTTTTTTATTTAATAAAATTAGATAAAAATCTTCATTTTATGTCTAATATCTTCAACCATACTAATCACAGATTTGTGCCTAGGACCAACAATTCATGCATTAAATGTTTCACACATATTATTTTCCACCGCATCACACTTGGATGTTTCACTAAATAAAGCTCTACACCAAAATTCTTTATTATAGACAAGCAGAGACTCACATATTCTATCACCAAGCTTTGCCAAATATGTTAACTCATCTTTTAATTTTACCTCAAAACTAGCTTTGGCACACCTCCAAAATGCTTTTCTCCTCTTCACCTCTCCATTTCTTTTGCCAGTTTGCCCAAATGTGTCTTGCACACATTCTTCTTTCAGTAAATCGAAAATTCTTCTTTCAGCAAACGGAAGTAACTCAGCAACAGCTGACTCAAGTCCCTATAAGAAAGCAACTCAGGATATCATCATATTACAGAGTTCACATATATAGTTGCTGTAAGAACTACGAGAAATGTTTTCTGTTATGAGGTATGGGATTTTTGACTCCTGATGACTAGTTATATATGTGATTCAAAGAAAAGAGCTTCCTATATTCAAAACAAAGAACTGAATATCAAGTAAAGGACATTGCTTCAGAACTGAATATCAAGTAAAGAACTGAACTTTCTCTAGAGAAGACCTTATAATAATTCAAGTAAACTTCTAAACTACTATTGTTCACTTAACTGTTATAGATGCTTAATGAGCATGTTGTCTATATTTATATTTTTTAACTCTTACAGCAACATCTGATTCAGCATTAAGCATATCAGCAGCAACTCAGCATTAAGCATATCAGCAGCAATTCAGCATTAAGCATTGACAAGCCATCACCCTTAAATTTCAACACAGGTATTCATATCAACAGCTATTCAACATTAAGCATTGACTGCCCATTTTGACAGTTTATACATTCTTTTATTACAGGTTCATACATGACTGCCCATTTCAGACAGCAGCAAGATCAGTTTATACATTCTTTCAAAACTCAACATTAAGCATATCAGCAACAAGATCAGTACTATTAAGGATAATGAACAATACATATCCAGACCATGAAAGCATATTGCTTGTAAGATCAAGTCAAGGTCAAATACATTTGATGCTATGCAGAAAGTTGGAGTGTATTTTGGAACATAAGTAATCTGATAGCAGAAAGCAAACTGAAACAGAGTCATATGACAGCACAAGGCAAACTGAAATGGAGATGAGATAAAATAAATACCTTTTGCATATCAGACATGATGGTTATGCCATATCCATCATCAAGATGCAAATCTTCAATAAGATATCTTAAAAACCAACTCCAAGAGTATTTAGTTTCTTGATCCACCACTGCCCTAGCTATTTGATACATTTGTTGGTTTTCATTTCTTCCAATAGCCACTAATAGTTCTCCTTTGCAAGCACACTTCAAAAAACAACCATCTAGACCTATAATCTTCCTACATCCTTCCAACCATCCATTCTTCAATGCAGCAAAGCACACATAGAAGTATTTAAACAAGTGTTTGCCAGGAACTGTTTCATTGTCAGTTCTCACACAACAAGAAATTTTCGGATTTGAGCTCTTAATCATATCAACATAGTCCAACAGTCTTGAAAACTCAAGCTTCCAATCACCCATTAACTTTGAAATTACATTCTATTTTGCTCTATAACATATTGATCTTCCCTCCTTTAATCTCTATTATTTTTTTATTGTTTCTTGAAGCTTATGAACCTTAATATCCGGTTGAGATATTATTCTATCCTTCAACTTCATCTCCACATACTTTGTTGTGCACAATTTGTTCATGTTCTTTGTAAAACACGTATGAGCAGGGTAGTACTTTTTCACACACAAATCCCTTTTATCTTTATCCAAACTAGCAAACACTTTCCATTTACAGTTTCATTTATATCTCACTCTAATTTTATGAGGTTCATAGGGTTTAATCTTCAATTGAACTTTATTTTGCACAGCATAATCAGCAACAACCCTTCTAAACTGAATTGCACTTTCAAAAATCATACCCAATTCAAAGAAAGATATGGTACAAGAAGGATCATACCTTAATTTGTTATTTTTTCTTCTTGAAGGTAAATCCACACCTTCTTGTGCTAAAACATCGAGTTCTTCATCACTGTTTTCACTAGGTTCATCTAATGAACCAATAAAATCTTCATCACCTCCTAATTTACCTTGATATTTGGCTACCTTATTGCTGAAAACACCCTCAAAACCTTTATCTATCGCAACCACTCCAAGCTCAACTTCTGGCTATGTGGGTTTATCCTTACACTTTGACCTTCCCTCTCCGGCCTCACTTCTTTTTTGTTCTCTTTGTTTCTCCTTGAAATTTCTCAATTATTTATCAACTTCACTATCATCTTGATCTGGTACATCATCTAAGTCATCCTTTTCATAGTCATCAGAATCAGTAGTTTCTTCCTCTAAAGATTGTTCAGTTCCACCTAACTCATCAATATCATCATCTAAATGCACGTGCTTCAGGAATATATTGAAATTCGACCCACTCCCTAAATCTTTAATACAGTTATACAGTTGGTTGTTACTTTTTAACTTGACAAATCTGTGGGTAATAGAATCTTCGGCAAAAAATTCCTCAACTTCATCATACCCAATATCTTTTGCATGTGATTTCAATTCCATCAAAGAGAAGTGATCTTTGTCTATGGAGGAGAGATATTTTTCAGACTTCGAAACATACATACCTTTATAGAAGCGACCACCATGGTGGAAAATAGTTATAAGATGACTGATATCTGTAAAAGAAAACTGAGATTACAACAACAAACTTCAAAAATGTCTACAAAAAATTAAACTTCAATAATGAAAAAAATCTAACATAACTGAATGAATCGAAGGTCGGCACCAACAAAAAATGCAAAAATTTTATAATTTCCTACAATGAATCTTCACAGATTCATCACTTCTAGTCGGAATAGTCAGAATCGTTAAAAACTATATTGTAAATTAGGATTTTCATTTAAGTGGAAAAGGGGTTTACCTACAGTAGTCGGAACAGATCGGAACTTCTAAATCGCGGCAGGGTCGGAATAGTCAAAACAAATCGGAACTTCTAACTTAACGATGAACTGAGAAAATCTCTCAATCTCTTCTATCTCTTTCTGACATTCTATCTCTTCTCACATTCTCTTTCCAATAACAACAATCTGCTTTTTTTTTTTTAAATTTGCTTTTGCCTTTTTTTTTAATTTTAATACGTGTAAAATAAGGGGTATGATGTGTACAGGTTGTGCTTACGTGGACAAACATGGCATTGCAGTATTGACTAGGAAAAACATGTCAGTGCGATTGTACCTCACGCGTGATGAGCGACTAGCCTGTGCCTACTTGTTTAGAAATTGCCAAGTTGAGGGTCATATTTGTGCACTATAAAAGTTTGAGTTCCAACATAAAAAATGGTGCCAAGTTTGAGATCACTTTTTTGTATTATACCTTTTCTAAAAGGTATCTTAAGACAACGCACTAATGTTTGAGAACTCTAAAAGTGAATATTATATAATTAAATCGTCAAATATCTTTATTAAAATATTACTTTGGTCTCAATATGAATTTTATAAGAAGTCCTTCAAATGAAAGAGCAATGTTATTGGAGAACTCAAAAAAGTAACAGTCACAGTCTATTATATGCAAAATGTTTGTTATAGTTCGGATTTCACTTCAAATATTTCTTTCCGTTTGAGGGAGATTTAGTCTAGCCTTTAAGTTTTAAGAAAAAATAAAAAAACTTGCCAATTTAGAGAATTGAGAAATTTCTTGAATCAATTTTCTTTTGTTTCATATGCTTTGATTATCATATTATTTTGTTTTAGTTACTGTTCAATATGCTTTCACTTTTATTTCTTCTTTTTGGATTGTATTTTGGATAGAGAATTTATGAAAAATAATCTTTGCGTGCACTTTACCCTCCGTAAGCCTACTTTATGCAACTACACCGCGTATATGTTGTTGATTCAGTTTCTAGTGCATATTTTTATTTTATATATCTCAAGCGTAAACGTATTGCACCAAGCAGGGCATTTGGTCTAGTGGTATGATTCTCGCTTAGGGTGCGAGAGGTCCCGAGTTCAATTCTCGGAATGCCCCTTATATAAAAATTATTTGTTTCTTTTTTTCTTCTTTTTTTAGTTATACAATGAAATATAGTATTTAGTACTTGTATTATTGGAAAAATCAAAATTGGCTGATAATTATACAACATTCTTCTATACAATCCAATGTGACATTACCATCAGACTTGGCTAAAAGAGAGAGGTTGTCAAGTTTAAGGTACTTGATGATCAAAGTAGTATATGCTAAAACACCTATTTTCACACTCAAATACATCAAAAGAGCTTCTTGAGAAGCCAAATATACAGGAGTTCTTATTCTTTTGCCGGTGAGCCATGTGTCGATGGGCTGACAACTTCTCTCGAACACTCTGAAGAACGTGTTGATGCCGTTGCTGAAACATCTTGAGATGTGCTTGAAAATGAATCTGATCGTATGAAATCGTCCTTTACTTTTGAATCGATGCTCAAATAGTCCGTTAAAACCTTTTTCACACCAAAGCCTCGATTAGAAAGCTTGCTGCCTTTTGCAGGACTAATATGTTGGGAAGGAGAAAAGCTTGGAGTGGTAAAAGCTGTTTTGTATGGAGTGCCATTGACAGGTACTGAGAGAGGAGTCCCCATGCTCTTATGAGCAATGATATCGACTTTGGAGATTGACATAAATTGATCCGAGTGCTTATTCAGATCATCCGCACAAAGGAGGTCATCAATGCGAGCAATAATATTGAATGCCAGGCTTTCAAGCACTCTCGAGTAGCTCTCCAGAATAGATTTGCCAACATCCTAGGAAAGACAAGAAACATAGATTTCAAATTCTGTCAGACTAAGAAATATATTCCGGTAGTACTAGGATGATTGTCTATGAGAGAAGAAACGAAAACTTATTATTGGGATTTCATATCAAACCTTGTTATATTGAATTTTGCTCATGTCTAAGGTTGTCTGCGGAAGACCAGGAAACCTTTGCTTTAAGCAAAGCAAAAGGCTTTCGGCTCTATCAGCAAGTAGTTCCCTCTTATCACCATCAACCATCAAATCCTTAACCATTTCCCATGAGGATTTTGAATTGGACCTGTTCGTACTACCAAAAGGTTTCGAGTGAGCTCTTCTGCGCCACACATAAATTGAAGCCTCCACTCTGTTTGCTATCTCAAATGCTTGGTGTTCAGAAGACAAATCAAGGCAGTCAAGCAAACATTCAGGTGAAAATTGGTCTGAAGTGATATATCGATAGATGAGATCACCTAAGCTAGCTTTTCCATTCTGCAAGATTAAGATCAAAACGCCTGCAAAATGAGTAACCTCCAGGTCTGTTTTAGTATAATAAACATGAGTTAGTATCTCCAGGGAAGCTATGTACCTTAGGAAGGCCTTCCAAATATGATTCAGGCACTTCCATTTCAGCTAAGCTGTTACTGTTAATTGCCATTGCAGCTTTCAGGATTTGGTTTGTGCAATCACGTCTGTGTTGCAACTGCCTTCTTGCATTTTCACTGAGACCACCAGGGGGAACTCTAGGAACCGGAAGCCACCATTTCTCCTCTTGACGAGGGAGAGGATTTCTGAATGAGGACGTCCCATCGGATTCTGGGGCTAAGATTCCTTGGTCTACATACCAGAACTCTGTGCTTCGGAAACTGTCTAATATCTCCTGTGAACGAGACAAACACATTAGACTATAGAACTAAGCATTAGACAATAAGGACCGAATGCCCAAGGAGCAAGGAATGGCTATCTTACAAGGAGCATATTGTCCAATTTACGGAGTGCTGGAAGATTGACGTAAAGGTCAGAGCGTGGCCTAGAAGTCATAACCTGAGACAGAAGAACGTTCAATTTGTTTTTACTATCTTAGCTCAATAAACTGAATGTTCTCAAATCACTACCGAAAAAGGCAAGAATTTTTCCAAGTTTTAAGCATATGATAAATTTCGATATAAACATGAGCCCAGCTCTCAGGATGCAAACACAAATCCAAGTAGCAGAATTTTCTATAGTGGTACTTGAATTACCGTAACAACGCCAAAGAAATCACATTTACCTCAAGCTTGCTGCCATCAGGAAATGTCTGCCAAGAAGGTATGAGTTCTACAATGTGATCACTAACGCAGAGAAGCCATTCCATTTCTCTCCGCCACATTAACTTTTTCTCTGGAGGTAAAGGTTCTAATCTCCAAATTTGCCCAAAAAGAGTAGCTAATGGAACAAAAGGAGGAAATTGAGGGGAAAATGTATATTAGTAAACTGAAAAATCAAATCAAAACTCAGTACAAACAGAATCTATACAATGAGAAGAATCTAAACACAACAAAATAACTTACCACATAGATTAGTGATGGCATTAGAAATTGCTAGTGCTGTGCAAACCCCATTTCCACAACCAGACATGTCTTCTCCCAGCAGCAATTTTGAGAATCTCTCCTTCATCATTTCAATTTCTAGAGAAACCCCACAAGTTCAATCAAAATAAAGAATTTTAACAGCCAGATTTTATATACAACAACATACCAAGTGTGGTCTTAATCCTACCTTAAGACCTTAAAGGTAGAGATGTGAACAGTAATTACAACAGGATTAGACAACAATGGAAATACAAAAAACAACATATAATAACCAAACTCAAAACTCAAAACAACATACCGTGAAATCCCACGAGTAGAGACTCGGGAGGTTAAAGATGTATGCAAACAGGCTAAGACAAACTCAAAACTTCACAACAAAAACGATATACCCAGTGAAATCCCACAAGTGGGCTACACAGAAGTAGAGAGCTTGTTTTCTGTGAATCCTCGTCTCAATAACCCATACGCTGGAGCGACCAATAATGGAAGGCAGACAAACTCAAAACTCAAAAGGACAAAAAATTACTAGAGTCCTACTGCCACCAATAGTATGCAAGGGTAAGCTAGACAACACTCAACTATCTAAACACATAAAGTATGCACAAAATCATATAAAATCTTACCAGATAAACAAGACCCTTGTTTCTCCAACTTCCTTTTATCTACATAAGGCTCCTCTAATTCTTCAGAAACATCAGAATTTGCACAATGCTGCAGCTCATCCTCCTGAATATGCCAAGCAATTGAAGATGGAGAACAAGAATCCTCAGACCCACTATGTTCTTCATTCACAGTTTCCTCAGACACCAAAAAACCAGAACTTGAACTACTCTCTCTGCCAATCTTTTCATTCAAACACACCAAAGACTCAATTTTTCCAGCATTTTCCCCATAACCCTCCATTACCCCATCAGTCTTATCAGACAAAACCTCCATTTTATCATCAAGAAAACCAGGAGAAGCACAATAAACAGAGTTGGTCATCACAATGCCATCAAATTCAAACCTTTTACTTCCAAATCCATTTGACACTTTAGCTTTCTGATACAAATTCTTGAGGGATTTTGAAACCTTAAACTTGAATACAGAAAAATGGTTTTCTTTCTTGGAACTCGTACATGGGTCTAGTTGAATAAAATGCTTGAGCTGTGGTTGAAATTCCAGAGGAACATCTCTTTTTTTGTCCTGGTATGACTCAGGTCTATCCATAAGTTTTCAACTCCAACCATGTCTGCTTCTGAAATGGGGGGTAAAAAATGAAAAAGACAAGAAATCAAGAAATGGGGTTAATTTTTTTTTTTTTTTAAAAAAGAGAATCTTGATTAGAAGAGTGGAGGTGGGCAATGATTAAATGCAAAAATTTAAGTGTTGTGAAGGAAGGAAGGTGAGATAATGAGAAGAATAATGGCAGTGAGGCTACAAAAGCAGACAAAGAAACAGCGCAAGAAGTTTTTGGTGGGCTATGGGCATTTGCATTTGCTTTGCTTAAATGAGGAGCCTCCACTTCTTTAACACACACTGTCACTGTCAAATGTCGATATAATTTGCTTTTGTTGGGCTTTGCTTAAACAAGGGCTCTTAAACAAAATTATTGCTTACTTCACACACCTTAATTGTACTCCTTGTCAATCTAAAAAAAATATTATCTTATTTAAATTGAAAATAATTTATCTTTAAATTTTTTTTTATATTTTTAATAAAATAATTATTAGCTACATAAATGTCTAAAAATAATTTTAGATCATAAATCTTATAAATTCTGGAAACAGCCGCTTTATGTTTTTAAACATAGGGGTTAGGTTGCGTACATTCGACCCCCCCTCACCCCGCAATGAGCGGGAGCCTTTTGAGGCACTGAGGTATGTTGTTATTGTTGTTGTAAATATCGTATCAAGTTAAAGTATGTCGAGACGTAGGAAGTACCATTTTTTCAATTTTTCAACTTTATTTTGGAAAAATATGTTATTATAAAGTAATATAATCGTTTGGTCACGGGAATCGTGTAAACGACGGATCAACCGACAGGTGATGGTTTGGTAGTAACGTGAATTAATTATAACAGAATTTATGTGCTATTTTACGAATGGTTTGAATTTTTGCTTTTGACCTTTGAGATTTTAAAACACATAATTACAATTATCAACCTTGGCTCACTTAATAATGTGGCCCTTAAAATATATAATTTTCTACAATTAATAAATATTTGAGGTCATTATTCTGTTCATGTATTGTATTGAGTTTTACTTACTCATGGGTGATGTCAGGAAGAAGAAAATCATGTAGTATTTATAATTGATTTGGAAGACAAATTCATATTGGATTGAAAATTATACTATACTCACACATTAGTATTGATCACATGTGATATGGGTAAGACCAAATATAAGATACAAAAATTTTAAATTTTTTAGATCTTCGATAGTTCATAGTACTAAATTCTATATCCAATTAAAAGTTCATAGATTTTAAAAATTAAATTCAAAATTCAAATATTAAAAAAGTTTGAATTTCAATTTGGTCCAAATTGTGTCCATCCTACTTATTCATATTCTTCCTCTATTTCATTTTATGTGACACTTTCTTTTTTTAGTCTGTCTTCAAAAAATATCACATTACTCTAATCAGAAATAATTTCACTTTAAAATTTCTTTTTTTTACCTTTAATAAAATAATTCTTAACCACACAAATATCTAAGAATTATTTTAGACAACAAGTTTTTTTTTAAAAAAAATCCACATAAAATAAGAAAGAGAGAGCATTAGTTCTTGCACTTTTTTCCTCTGCATAAAATACATAGATTCCTTCAAAGTTATATATCTATTAATTATGGAAATTTTAAGAGATTGTAAGAGATATACATGAAAGAGGAGCTCAACATACTAGAATAGCAAGTAAATTGCAACAAATGAATATGTATCTCTGAATTTTGTACCATGACATATAGGGATAGATAAGAACAGTTGTTGATATGCAGAACCTGGGACTATGTTCAAGTCTGCTGAAGGTGATGTACTGAAAATCTCAATTTGGTAATAAAAAATTATTTACCAAATTAAATTTTAAATTGCAAGCAAAATATCGTATTAATTTTATATATAAATAACTTACTTCCTAATCAACTATCAAACATGATTACTCATGCAAAATTTAACATGTACATAATTCATTTCCAAGCCAACTAAAAAACAACTCCATTAAGTTACTACCTAAGCTTTTAGATTTTTCTTGTTTGGTAAGATTTAAAACCTAATTAATTTGGATGAGCTTATTACTTTTAATTTATATTTGTTCTTTTAGCTTAAAACTAAATGCTTATATTTTTTAAAAAAAATTATTTAAATATTTTAAAATTATTTAAAAATTATGTTAACATAAAAGTACTTAGAATAAGTCAGCAAAGGATTCTCTTGATTGGATAATGTTTGAATTGCCTTAGCAAAATTATTAATACTAAAAAAAGATG
>JAABOM020000002.1:23903885-23915063 GCA_011800125.2 Solanum clarkiae
GTTTCTTTGAAATTTTAAAAGATTTCTCTGTTAGTCTTTTAAAATATTTTAATGGTTTCCTAATTATCCGCAAAATTCGGTGGCGACTCTATTTTCCTTTAAAATTTAAAAAAATTAGTTTTTTCTCAAAATAATTGAATTTTAAACTAAATTTTTCATTTTCTTTAAAAGTCGGTAAATTTCGGTATAACATGTATGCATTGTTTCACTACTTAAGTTAAAATGAGACAAAGATAAGAGATTAACAATTATATTTTAAACCCTTTTCGTAAATACTGTTAAAATCTATAGCAACATTAAATTTAATATCAATTAATTAGTATAAGTAAAGTTTGTGACATTTTTGTCAACATGCATATTTATTATTATTAAAATATTATTTTTATTATAGTAAAATTATAGCTCTGCCCCTGCCATCAGTACTGCTTGAAAAAATAAACCCAAGCAAGTACGTGCATAATAAATATATATAATGGACCAACGCAAGCGTACAATGAAAATATAATTGGGGTCTATTATATTATGAGGAAGGCTTCCTATTGAAGGAATATGTGTAATGTTTATCCTGGACCATACTAGCCTATATATATTATTCTTGGATCGTAATTAATACACTAGTGAATAGAGTACTCGAAAAGATATCTAGCTACAATAATCAACCCCCCCTAATTGTGGCGAAGAATCATGACTAGCATAGCATGTTGCATTAGTAGTATTCATCAATTCTCAAAATTTATTTTGGAAGCACTAAAATATTTTTTTAAAAATAATAAAGTAAATTTAGGTCGGGTTGGATGTTGATCTGCTCTATAATCCATCATTCAACTCGTTTTGACCCAAGTAAATTCAGATTGGGTTGAGTTAGATTGGATCTTGATCCATTTGTTATCTTAATTCATTATAACTCGCTCAAATTTGACTCAATCCGTAAGGGGTCATCAACTCAACTTGCAAATAGAAAGCCAAAAATGAATGAACGTGTACAATATTTGATGGTTCACCACCACTATGCAACGTTCCAATTCCACCGCCGTGCAACATGTCAAAGTTTATCCACAGATAGCGCCGGTCATTTATGTATCTTAGGAATAGGAATGGTCATCTCCCAGGCCCCATGTACCTTTTGAAAGAAAACAAAATATGTGAGTAAGTAGCATTTAGAATAAAATTTAGAGCAGCTAAAAAAAAAAGTTGAACCTGGCTCACAAATCAGGAGACCTGGAGTGTTTATTTATTTATTTTGAATTTTTTAATATTTTATTATGTCGACTATACTTTTAAATATAAAGATAATAAAAAATTAGACCAAAATAAATATACTATATAAATTAAGATATTTGTGATTTTCGTAACATTGAAATATAGACAGATACATAAGTTGACCTGTAATAATATATACAACTTTCCTCAATTCAACCAGTGTATGACTTCGGTCATAACATAATGTACTTCTCCAAGCAAAAGGAGTCGAATAAAGTTTAGTTGTGCTCGAAAGACTGTGAATTGATTTACAAATTCATCGAATTAAATAAATATTCCTTTAACATGTCATAAAAAAAAATTGGATATATAAAACTCCATGTAACGTAGGAGTATTGAACTTTTTTAATAGCCAAAGAAAGAGCGAGATCAAAAAGGAAGTTGTTCACGGGCAACAAATATGGTCAAAGTGCCAGTGTGGCTTGTGTGTGCTACACTGACAAGTGAACATAGATCCTTGGCACCTTTTTTTTTCTTTTCATATATTTAGTATTGTTTGTGATTAGTTATATTGTAATTATTTTGAACAATTGTATATTAATAATACCAAGACTCTTCTCTAGACTTAGATTCTCTAGCTAGCTTCTACTCATGCTAGTTACGAACATCTCGTGTAATGTATGCGTTTAAGAATTATTCATAAATTTATTTTTTAATTATATAATTAAACATTATTAAATCTATTCATTAAGTGTAAAATTAATATTTTTACTGTCCCATTTAATTAAATTTGTGAGGTAATGTATGCATATTAAAAAAAATATTCAAACACAAAGTTTACACCATACTTTCCACTATTTTCCTTTGTAAAATCATAAATATGTAGTTAATTTATCTCCTAAAAAATATAAAAGTTCAATAAATGAAAGGACAAACATGTAAAAAGTTCAAAACATTCACCTTGAACTTTGAACAATTCAAATATTTTGAACTTTTGAAAAAATCAAAAAAATTCAATTAATATTAGACGGGGGGAGTATCCAATAAATATATTATTAATATGGATTAAATTTTAAATTTAATATTATGTGATTTTATATTTTTATATGTATATTTGTAGTACTTCTTTTTTGATACAAATATAATCATGAAAAGATATTAAAATAATTATTTAATTTTATTTGTCCAGTTTAAAGAGAAATTTGTTTTATCCTAATTTCAATATTTACTTAATTTAAAATAACTGATCAGGGCGATGTAGTGAAATCATAGTTGAAGCAAATAGGAAAATTATTTATTGGCGGCAATATTGTAATATCGTAGTTTAAGCAAGCAACTGCCTTAAAAATTCACGAAATATTTTATGAGCTCCATATAATGTATAAGAAAAAACAAACAGCTTAACCAGACACGTCGATAGAGAGGTCTCTGGTGCCTAACTCCCTCTTTATATAATAAGAGAAAATACCCCTCGTATTAGTTATATTGTAATTTACTGCATACTCCTTAGAAATAGGATGTGTAACTAATATAAAACTCCAAACAAACAAAGATGGAATATGACAGAACAAAAGACTAAAGATGTCTGTAAAGAGATTTAAGTACATAATTAATGGTATAATTATTGATCAGTTCCCCTGCCAGCCACACCAGGTCATGAAAGGGTTAAATAACACTTTTCTGCAGAACACCCAAAGCCACTGGCAACAAAAAAGTGTATAATGTAAATTGTAATTCCAAGCCAAACCTTGTTTATCCTTTTTCACTACTAATTTAAAACTAAAAAAACTTTTATTCTTTCATACTAGGATTCCCCAACACTATCCAAAAAAAAACATGGATTTCTTTTGCTTCTAAACATACTTCACCATATATATAATCTTTCTTAACACTACCTAAGCAGAACTAGTAACAAAAATCTTCCCTGCTTCTATAACTTCATAACATTTATAAGTCAGTAAGTCCAGTCTTGGGGAAGTAGTAGCTCTTGTGACACTGTTGCCGCCTGTGAGTATGTGCTTCCCGTTCTCCAATTAGGTCTCGGTTGAGTCACTGCCATGTTATTGGGATATCGCCAACCATTGGATGGAATTGAGCCACTTCTGGGTTGCTGTTGCCTGAAATCTACAGCTTCTAAGTTCAAGTTCAGGGCCTGGACCACTCTGTCTGGTAGTAAAACTGTTGAACACCCTGCTAATTTCCAAATACACATCAGCATAACAGAATCTAAACACGAGAAATTTGAGTCAAAGAGATTAGCTGGTACTACAAATTTGAACTTTTCTTAGCTGTTCACACCCACCCAAAAATACGCAGGCCAATTGGAAAGCATCAATATGACTAGGCGCTGACACTAAACAACAGTCCAAAACTCTAGTCAGCTTCCACTATCAACGCCAGGAGACCATCAATAAACATTAAAAAAAATGATTATGACTAAATCTTCTCCACTAAGAAAAACTTCTAAAATTCAAACCTATATCCATAGAGTCTTTAAAAAAAAAAAATTGGGATAGCGCAAGGGGAAATGGGAAGGGAGTTTACAATATGGAAAATCGAAACTGAGCTACTAACCAAGTGGTAATACACATAATTAACCACTTCACTAATCAATCTATAATTTTGTTAGTAACAACTATTGATGACACTATAACAGGGGATTTCTAAACTACTCCGAGGCTTATCATAAACAACATCGTGAGGTAGGGATAAGATCTGTGTGTACCTGGTTTCTTTCGAATTTCATTTTGTGTCCCAATTCTTCTGGGCAAGAAAACACCAGTGCCAGCACACTCCCTTTTAGGATCTGGATTTCCCAGAAAAACAGCTCGCATGCCTGAGCCATGCTGTTGCTGCTGCTGCAACATGGGCCAACCAGAAATTGAAGAATTCACAGGCCTAGCAGCTCCATTTTGGCCTCTCCTTTGAGCCAATTGCTGATGGTTCTGGTTCAACGGATACTGCCCAAATCCAGTTTTACCCGAACCCAATACTCCTTGGCCTTGCTTCATGATCTGTTGTGGTTTCAATCGCTGAAACTACATTCCACAAGATAAACAAACATATAAGTTGAAGGAATTTTAAAAAAAGTTAAGAGTGTAGCAATATCAAAGCTTACTTGAGCTATTTGCAACTGCTGGTAAGACAGTGAGGGCTGATTTGGGAATTTTGAGGCTACAGGGACTGTATTGGTTTTCTCGGCACTAGTCCATAGTCCAGTTTTAGTCTGATAAAGTCCGGTAGCTTCTTCCATCATCCTAATCCTCGCCACTCCGGCAGCCGCATAAAATTGATCAAAACCCCTATCGTTTTGGTTCATCGGCGGAGGGGAAGAAGCCTGTGAAGTACAGTTTGGACTTCCATGGCTTGATCCCTGCTTGCACCCATACAACGTCGACTGAGGCGAACCTGATAAACTCCAACCCTAGTAAAAAAAACCCCAAATATTCATCAACCAAAAACATACCTTAAAATTACAAGGACCCAGAAGAATCAAAAGTTACCTTTGTGTTTCCATAGCCGAACCCGGAATCCTGAAGCGTAGAGTGAGCTATTTTGCGCGTTAACCCATTAAGATACTCTTCTTCATCACTCTCTGTATCTACTGACCCGATCAAGGACTCCACCGGCGAACTCAGATCCGAATGAGGCCCAAAGGGGTTAAACCCGGATCCAAAATCATCAGTAAGAAAGTGTGAAGGAAGCCAAAACTCACAATCATCCAACTTCTTCGCCATCTCAACGATAACAGAGTAAAAGAATAAAAGAAGTTAGATGTATTTATTGAAGAGCTTTAACTGATCCAAACGTTGCTGCTTCTTGAAGATATATAGGTAATAATTAGAGGCACAACAACTCCCTTTATGGTTCACTGTATGAAAAAGTGGCAACTCCAAGAGAAAAACAGGGGATTTTTGAAGAATCTAATAAGTTTATATAATAAAGAGAGAATGGGATATGGTGGGGGCCTTGCAACAAAGGTGTTTGAATTGCCATTTTTATATCCACTTGGTGCCAACTAGCAAATCTCTGACTATTAAATGCACCCCATTTGCAAAATTGGTTGTATTAAATAGCCACTTAAGTGTAGAAATTAGGAGGGGTTTGATTTACTAGTATTTTGAATTTTGTTTTTTAAAAAGTTACAACTTAGGGCTCCATTGGGATTTTTCAGAAATAATTTTATTATCTTTATAAATTAGTGGTAAGATTTACGTATATTTTTTTCTCTCTAGATCTCACTTGTGAGATTCTTCTAAATATGTTATTATTATAAAAAGTTAAAATTTCAAAAATATATTTGTAAATTCAACAAATTTGAAATTGACGTTGACCTTTAGAATTTTTAAAAATTTAAAAATAATAAAAAGATATTTCTTTTATTTTTTTAACCCAAAATTACTCATAAAAGTTAAAAACAACTTCAACATGCATTTATGGACAAAATACAACAACTATTTTCAAGAAATATGATCAATTGTTACGACTCCTTCGTTTCAAATTAATTAAATTTTTTAGATTTTTTAATATTCAAAATGAATATTTGAAATTTTTTCTATTTTTAGTCTTTCATTTATTGAACTTTTATATTTTCTACCAAATAAATTATATTAAATATTTATAATTTACAAAGAACAATAGTGGAAAGGTGTAAATTTTTTTTAATGTTTTTCTTAATATGTCTGTATTACCTCACAAATTAAATGAAAATGGAACAAAGGGAGTAATTTATATTTCCTCCATTTCATTTTAACTTAATTTGTGAGGTAATACACATGTATTTATAAGAAAAATATTCAACCACAAAATTTAAATCGTACTTTTTACTATTATCTTTTGTGAATTCATAAATATATATATGTATAATATAATTTACCTCCTAAAAAATATAAAATATCAATAAATGAAAGAGCAAATATGGAAAATATTTCAAACATTCATCTTGAACTCTGAACAATTCATGTATTTTAAACATTGAAAAAAAATCTGAAAAATTCAACTAATTTGGAACGAGAAAATACATATTAATTAAGTTTTTTAAAAGGAACACAAAATTTCAATCAAAGTTATTGAGTTTAATCAAATTCATGTGCTAAATATTGACTTGTCATTGAAGTTCTACTCATTTTAGAGTCTTACTAACTCATATTCATACCTAAAAATTTTAATTTAAAATTCTTGAGATTTATTAAAAAAGTTTACGTACGCATCTTGATCTTATTGAGGAAGGAAAAAAGCATGTCAAGGTTTCTAATACTTCCCTTATGGAGGATGCTTTTGGTGATAAAATGTTCGATATTAATATAACTTTATTAGAGTTTAAATTCCAATTTCTTTTAGCGGTTATAATATTATTTGATTAAGTCATGAGAAATTTTTTTAAGAATTATACTATAATATTTATAAGGTTCATTTGATAAAAGACTGTTATTTCGACCTTTAAATTAGGAATAATTAATGATTTGAATCAATATAAATTATCATAGTGATATACTAATGTATTACGAGTATTATAGGACATGAACAATGTAACATATATTTTAAAATACATTGAATACAAAGAACACCAACAACATGGGTGATGGACTTGACTCCTTGGTATGAAAAAAATTATATTGGGAGGATCATTTTCGAGTGGGTTTTGGAAAATGCGATCCAAATTTAATCAACTCTTCAGCGATTTCAAACAGCAGGTAAGAAATAAAAAAACATACAAAGAATATCGTATAAGTTAGTTATTGTATAAATTATAATGATCAATGAATCCATACGTTGATAGTAGGTGTTACGTATTACATTTTACATTTATGGACTTCCGCTCAATGCATATAAAAATGGAAAAAACATCAAACATATATGTATTGTTTATTTTAGTTCACACCTATTGTTGGTTAGATTGTCCATATTAGTTGATAAAATTAATTATTTGTCTTCTGTATAATTCAGGACAAATTTCATCTTAAAACACTACTATTGTTCATATTAGTTATCATATTTTAATTTGTTAAGAGATTAATTATGTGAATTTTGATTAGTATTTTAACTTATATTTTTAATCAAATTAAGATGAAAAAAATTATAATTTATAATATTTATCATATAATTTTTAATATCAAATTAAAAATAGAAAACATTCGATTGATCTTGTTTAATTTAGCGTAAAATAAGTTGAATTAATTTTTTATAAATAAAAATATGATAATTATTTTGAGATAAAAGAAGTACAATTGTTACTTTTACTAATTTAGAACAAGTAGGCATCAAATGCTAGAGATCGTACACGGAGATGTTGAAAAGGACTATTAACTTGCGTTTGTATATTTATATATATTTTCTGCTCAAGTTGATCTACTACTTTGGTAAAATAAAAAGTAAAAAATCTAACATAATCTTTCATTTTCTTCTGGAAAAAAAAAAAGTAATACTCCTTTCCTCATGAAAGAAATTACGTCCCAAGTAATTTATGGATTATCTTAGAAACTTGGTTACTCCTCCCTTAATTAATTAGACCTCTCGGGTTCGAATTCTGGACATAAAAAATTTCTTAATAAGGAGTGTTTTTCTCCAACTAGGCTCCTAACGATATAAATTTGAATTAATCGAATTCTAATACGAATATCGAATACTGAATTATAAATTAAAAAAAGAATAAGCTATACTAAAACGTTGAAGTTCACACTTTTGATAAACTGTTTCAACTATGGTCTTATGGCCAAACACAAAGCTACTTCACTATCATGGTCCGGGAGGTACCTTTGGCATGACCGACACTCAGAAATCATTGTCGGTCCCCAAGCGAACCACTTGGCTCGATCACTTATTCAATCAACAACAGAAGACTTAGTTTATGTACAAAGGAACCTTCTAGTGAGTTAATCAATTAAAGTCTCAATACATTAATAGATTAAAACCGATCATTCAAATCAATTCAATATTGTGTAAGTGGTTTAAAAAGTACAAGTCTTAAAAATGAAATATCAACTCTAGTCCATCACTGTTTATGAAGTCTCTATCTCTAAGCATCTAGATGGTGCCAATAACAAGTTCATGGCTACCTCAAATTAAAATAAAATATCAATTCAGAGACTCTATGATATCCTCCGAATGTAAGGGAGGACTCATGAATTGTTGGAGTGGATTGATCTTCAACGAAGCGCCTGTTGATGATCTTTAATATTTGTCTCTGCATCATGAAAAGATGCAGATCCAAATGGACGTTAGTACATGAAATATACGAGTATATGCAATAGCTGGAAAGGAAAGGACAACATCAAAGATACTCAACTTAAGTGACTCAACTCAATAATTAACCCAACTCAACCATCAACTCAACTCAATAATTAACCCAACTCAACCATCAACTCAACTCAATAATTAATCCAACTCAACCATTAACTCAACTCAATAAAATATGCAAGTTCAAGAATAAAGTTATACTTTAAAAATAGATTTAATAATAAACAATTCACGCAAATCAAATCAATCAATAATTGAGAGTTTCTCTAATCGACAATCATCATATATGAGTGAGTGATATCAGACTTTGGAGATGATAGACTTAGGCCTAATATTTTATCAGTTTCAAAGGTTACATATTTATACAACTTATAAAAATATGGATTGAATCTAAATGATGACCTAAAAAGATATTTGTGTAAATTAGCGTGTAAACCAATTTTCTCTTTATTTAATACTCATGGTCCTTACTTTTTAGTCACATCACCGACAAAATAAAGACTTTTTTGACAAAAAAAAGAGTTCAAGAAATTATATATAGCTTTTATTTACAAAGAGTAGGGACTCCATTTTTATTCTCCTACCATACCTAAATCATATATTCATATTTCATATTTGAGCTCCCGCACCCCCCCCCCCTCCTCCCTCTCTCTCGTTTTTTTTAATTTTTAAGAAAAATAATAATAATAACTAATAATTTCAGACATTGATCCATCGACTCTTAACAATTTCGAGATAAAATTTAGAGAAATAAACATTCTTATTGAATGAGCACCAATGTCTTTGGAGATCAATGCTTGTGGAAATCAGGATCCTTAACTATAGTCACAGGACAAGCTGCATTGTTCAATACATAATTTGTTACATTTCCCAACATTATCCTGTTTCAAATAAAATAAAATATTATCCAAGCGTTAGTGAAATACTTATACAATATAAAAAATTATTCAAATACATAACTTATTTTATCATATTCTTTAAAATTCTCTATCATTTGAAAAAGTTACAAAAATTTCTATTTTCTGATACGTTATTGTATGCGATATATTGATTAGATACATCATTTTACATGATTTATCGATCGGATACATCATTTTATGTATATCAGGATTTCAACTAATTTAAAGAATTTTTATAATTTGAAAGAGTAAAAATAAGATGTAATTAACTCTTAACAATATGAAATTTGTGTAATCCCTACAAAAATTATTGCTTGTGAACACAATAGAGGGAATGCAAGGGAAAAAATGGATATACTACAATTTTTATTTTTTGCTATGATTTTCATTGCTAATCCATCACTAAAGAGATCACAGCTAACAATTTTTTTTTTAAATTAATCACTAGTTAATTTCTAAATTAAATTGGTGATGGAATAATGGAAAATAAGCACCTTTGGATAGCACTTAGAATCCAACTTGAGATGTTCAATAGAGTCACAAACTTTCTCTCTTGCATCTCCCCAGTACACTTTCAAGATATGACTAACTACGAAATTTGTCGATAATTCTCAGTGTAGTCGCAGTTAAATAGCTCCTAGCTAAGTGGATATAGCGAAATTGAATCCAATGACAATTAACTAATACGAGTGAAGATTTTAGCACGTTAATGTCCATACTTATTATCGCTAATTAAAAACTGTTTTTATTATAGTGATGGTACAATATATACGTATATGTTTTATACATGGCATATATAGATTTTATATAATATGCATGTATAATTTTGATATGAAATTTATACTTGTACTATTCAACCACCATTAAAATATCAACTCATTTCAAAGATTTTTGCTTACAAAGCATCATTATGACAAAGAAGAAAGAAGAAAAAGAAGATGATGAAGAAGGAGTCACGTGTAACCAAAGAAGTCGAAGAAATAAGATTCTAAAGAAATAAATCTTTGCAAAAATATTGAAGAATTATTTTTTATTTTTAACTAATTAAAATAAGTCCTCATAACTTCCTTTGTTGGCTATTGTTGGCACAAATATTTTTATTTGGACTAAGAGATGTAATAAAAACATCAGTGCCCAACAATAGAATAAATCTCTGTTTCTATGCAATAACTCGCAAGTCACGTAATTTTCCTCCTTTTGCTTTCTTTTTAAAAATACTTTTCAGGAAGACTTTGAACTTAAGATATATACATTGATATACATCTAAATGTTGGTGATATTATTAATATATATTTTCTAGTTATTATGTTGCATACATATCCTTGATACCAGCATTATCAAAGAAGAAGGCATAAGAGATGACATACTATAATATAATACAATAGTATCATTCAGATTTATATTGTATATCGTTTATTATGAGAAGACCTTGCGTTAGCTGAAGGTGATCACATTGGTCCGATAATATTAGAGCAAGTTCACCTCAAAGTAGTGCATAATTCAAAAAATATATTCAGTTTTAAATTAATTAAAAAAACTCATAAAATAAATCTTCTAACATATTTTTACAAGCATAAATAATGTAATAATATAGAAATTAGTATGACATGTAAATCAACTCTAACATCTTAACTTTCAAACATTAAAAGAATAATAATTTCATAAAGTATACTATTATCATACTACGCAGTTAACCTTCTTAACAAGAAATAATAAATTAATTTTATTAATATTATAAATTAAACGTATCACTCTTTCATGAATAATTGTCCATCAATCTCGGATAGAGCCAAAGATTGACTATTTTTTGGCTTTGGAGTATGATGGAATAAAGCAAAATGGC
>JAABOM020000002.1:23915163-23958733 GCA_011800125.2 Solanum clarkiae
TAACTATGTTGGATTAATTAATAGTTGTTAGGAGTTAGTTACGATTAGTTATACAATTAGTTAATCAGTCAACTAATTTGTTAGTTAGCTAAGTGAGGTGTCCACTTGTATAAATAGGACCATCACTCACATTGTATGCATTCTTCTATATACTGAAAATACAAAGTTCTCCCAAATCCACTCTCAAATCAACAAAAACAAAAAGAAATAATTAAAACAAAAGTACCCTTTTATTTATGAGTAGCTATTATTATTACATGTATATACTTCATCGACTCCATTAACTAAAGACCTTATAACACATAAGAGCCTGAATCAATGATTTTTTGATTCAAATTGAAGAATTGATCCGGACTCTATAGAAAAGGAGCTTCAGATTGCTGTAATGGAGAATTCGAACAGCACATTGACTCCACCAGCTATTACGACAACAGAGACACTTGAAGTCATTGAAACTAAGAGGAATCATCCGTTGTATTTGCATCCTTCAAACACGGCTGGTTGTGTTCTAACAACATTGAAGCTATCAGAAACTGTTCCTTGTGGAGCAAGTCAATGTTGATTAATCTTAGGGTAAAGAGTAAAATAGGATTTGTGCTAGGAACTTGTAGAAAAGCTGATTATCCTACAGAATTGGAGGAAAAATGGGAGAAGTGTAATGCCTTTGTACTTGCATGGATAATAAACACGGTTTCAAAAGAGCTTTTGAGTGAAACTGTTTATGCATCGGATGCTGCCACTGTATGAGCAGATTTGAAGGAGCGATTTGACAAAATTGATGGATCAAGGATCTATCAACTTCATAAAGATATTTGCACAATACATCAAGGTAGTATGTCAGTATCTGGATATTTTACTAAACTGAGACTATTATGGGATGAATTCAATGCTTTAGTACCTCCACCTTCTTGTAGTTGTGATAAGTCTAGAGTGTATATGAATCATATGCAATACTTGAGGCTGTTTGCTTTCTTAATGGGTCTAAGTGAGACTTATAGTCATGCAAGAAGTCAGATTTTAATGATGTATCCCGTGCCAAGTGTTAGCAAAGCCTATGCTATGATAGTTGCAGATGAGAGCCAAAGAATTACTTCATATGGTATTCCAACTGGGGGCTTAATTGAACTCACAACATTGTATGCTAACAAAGAAAACATTAGGAGTTTTGAAGGGAGAGAAAATTATGGAAAGGAAAATTATGATGCTGGAAAGAAGAAGGTTAATTGACATCTGTATTATGATCATTGCAAACTTAATAGACATAGTAAGAACATCTACTACAGACTTGTAGGATATCCTAAGGGCTGGAGGTTTAAGAAGAAATTTAGACAAAATATTGATCAAAATTACACAAATTAGATCAAGGGAATGAATTCAAACAAGGGAAAGGGAATTGCAAATAATGTACAAGTTAAAGAAAATGATCAAGAAGCAAAGGATGATGATGTTTTGGTCAAGTTACTGCAGGACAAGGATCTACAAAGAATTCAGAAAAATTGAACTCCATCCGTACTAATCTACAGGCATTGGCTATACAATCAACATACACTCAAATCAATACCAAAGGATATTGAGAATTCTAAATGAGAAAGGAAGAACTGGTGACATGGTGAATATGACAGGTAATTCTAATGATCTGAATCCTGTTTTTTTTTTGTGTGTGTTTGTTTGTATATGTGATAAGAGAAGTAGTCAGGTTGATGCAATGAACAAAAATGATGTACATGTTATGGCAAAAGGAGAAGTCAATTGGATAGTGAATTTAGGAGCAACATCTCATATGACCCACAATGCTGATTTGCTGGATAAAATTGGTGACAAAAGTGTAAGGAGGAAAGTCTATTTTCCTAATGGACAAAGTACGTTAATCACTTGTTCAGGTAGCTGTACAATACCAGCAGGAGGAATACTGAAAAATGTGCTAGTGGTTCTTGATTTAAAACATAACCTATTGTCAGTTTCACGGGTGACTAGGCAACTAAAATGCTCAGTTCATTTCTTTCTTGAATTTTGCATTTTCCAGGACCTCCTCAATAGAGAGATGAAGAGGATTGGTAAAGAGGCGGAAGGCCTGTACTATCTTCCCAATAATTTTCAATGTGAAAAAGGAGCTGGAAACAATAATGCAATCCTGATGGCAAAGGAAGTTGATTTTAACTGTATGTTGTGGCATAGCAGGATGGGTCATCCTTCCTTCAAGGTGCTGAAGCAACTGTCCCTAGTGAATAAAAGAGATAATAATGTAGTGTGTGATACTTGTCCTATCTGTCCTTTAGTCAAGCAAACTAGACTTACATTTCCTGTAAGCATAACCAGAACCAAAGATATTTTTGATCGTGTACATTTTGATGTTTAGGGACCATATAATTTGCTTCACACAATGGCTCTAGATATTTCTTGATTGTTGTAGCTAATAATACAAGAACAGTATGATTGTCTCTGTTGAAATTCAAGAATAAAGTCTTTACTACCTTGAATTCCTTCTTTGCCTTGATCAGAAATTAGTTTAACGCACAAATTAAGGGAGTAAGAACAGATAATAGTACCGAGTTTTTCAACAAAGATTGTAATGAGATATTTGTTTCACTAGGAATCATTCATGAAAATAGTTGCCGTCACACTCCACAACAGAGTTGAGTAGTAGAAAGGAAGCATAGATACATACTTGAGGCGGCCAGGGCAATCAGATTCCAAGGGTCCATTTCTATTAATTTTTTGGGAGAACGTGTACTAGCAGCAGTGTACCTGATTAACATAATGCCAATCAATGTGTTGAATGGTAAGTCACCCTATGAGGTTTTTCGTAAGTCCAAACCTGTATTTGATTATTTGAAGATAATTGGTTGCTTGTGTTATGAAACAAAGCTGGTTAAAGATGATAAATTCTCTCATAAATCTGATGCTTGTATTATGATGGAATACTCTTCAACTCAGAAAGGGTATATTTTATATAATTTGCATCTTAAAAGGCTTATGGTGAGTAGAGATATGGTCTTCAATGAAAATATATTTCCATTCAGAGAGATGAAGGAGAAGTATCTGCCAATATTTAAGAATCAGTCCTTATATGACTATGACTGTGACGAGAATATAACCAACAGGTTCACAATAGTTGATAATCAGGATGATAATCAGGCAGTCTTTCAAGAATCATGACCAGACTAATCATGCACCAGTAGAGGTTGTTGCATAACCTACCAATCTTGATGCACAACAACAAAGGGATAATACAGAAGGAGTGTCTACTCATGAGACTGTAAATGCTGATCAGCAAGCACTGGATCATGGGATCACCAATATTCCAAGGACCAGGACTTCAAATAGAACCATTCATCCACCAATTTGAATGAAAGATTATGTGACTTCTCATACAGGTGGATCTACATATTTCTTAGCCAACTATATATCTCACAATCATCTATCTTCATCATATCAAGGTTACTTGAGCTAGATGTCACGGGACATAGAACCAAGGAGTTATAAGGAAGCTATAAAGGTGTCACACCCCAAGTTCCATTAAGGCGGACTGGCACCCATTGCCGATAAAGCCCGGGAGAATCAACCTATATCTATGCACTTTCTATACATATTATAAGGGGTTTCTACATTCAACATGCCTTTATGCCAGTAAACAGTAATAATAAGCCAAAAGAAAATGCATATGACTAGGCCATTGGGGTCATGGTGTCTAAGGTACGAGACATGACCACACTTTAATTCACATAGTCTACAAAGCCTCTAGATAAGAGAAAGTATCTGATAAGAGCCGGGACAGGCCCCACCTTGACTAACTGTACAATACAAACATATAAGCTTCAGACATACACAAAGCTCCGAAGCAACCTGGAGCTTGGTAACAGTAGCTGGATATCCTGTACTCTACTGGGGAGATCTACTAGTACCTGTACCTGTAGCATGAAATGTAGGTCCCCCGTAAGGGACATCAGTACAAGATAATGTACTGAATACGTAAGGCAGGAACAACTCAAGTGAAACTATACACTGGTGAAGGATAAGAGACCACCTTTAGTTATACTATGGGATAATGTATTTTATGTTCTTTATATTAATTTACCTTTACTTTATAATCTGTGCACAACATGTAATACAAATGACCAGATGATCAATGGTAAATCTATATCGAGATCATCCCCTGACTAGATTCTTCCTTAACCCCTCGGGCTACCACCCATTATAGGATCGTCCCTGGCTAGATGATTCTTCCACCCCTCGGGGTACGACCCATCAATAAGCAATCTACTTTATCTTTCAATTACTTTTGAGATAATTCTTTTAGTGGTCATAATATTAGAGCTATAGGAGTGTAGATGTAGCATTTGACATGTAGATAATCTTACAAGACAATGTGACAATGAAAAGAGTACGTTATACAAATAATGAAATGCGTATGGGATAAAACAACTCGTGAACTTTATTTAGCAACAAGAACCCATGTAACTTTATATCCACGTATGTCTGAATATTTGAAGGTGACTATGTATGGGAGCATATGAACATGTGCAAGGGTGTAGACACAGTTAATAGTTGTGTCGGAGTTGGTGAGTGCCTTTATGTGCCAAAGAAGATCTATGTTTCATGCCAAACAATACGAAATCAAGTAGCCTTACATTCCTCGTCGTATGAACTTGTTACTACCTTGGAGTGGATGTGTTTTTCCTAAAATATTTATCTATAGTATATTAGGCAATAATACTAGTATTAGCAGCAAAAAAACACTTCTTGACAATCCAAAATCATAAAAAATAACACCCGGGCAGCAAACTTTTAATTAGCGACACAAAGACATTTCTTCAACCTTTTCACTTATAATTGTATTTTCTAACAACCATTCTTATGTACATATTATATACATCTTATTTCACACTCTTAATAGTCGTACAAAAGTCCATAGGGTACAGGACATAACAATCTTGCACAACACACAAATAGGCAGCATCACATTCGTGCTCTCACTATATTTCGATGTCAATACTCCCAAACCTGTTTCAACTTTACCCCAAGCTGTATCCAACGTTTTTACACATAAAATCAGTCTTGCAATAGTCCACAAATAGTCCCAAATTAGGTGAAGGTCGTGAAATAACAATCTCCAATTATCAGCTCACAAATTTCTTTTAAGAGCAAAATTAAGATATCCTACAATAAGCCATCTTTTCGGACTGTAACAGTGGTGAAACAGCCTGGTTACATCACTATCAACCCAACCTTTGTTAAAGACATAAGTACTACTTCGTAATACAGCCAACCAAGAAGAGAAAAACTTCTTAATTAACAAGAAAAGTGTACAACAATCCTTAAGATACATGCTGTCCAGAATTTTCAGCACATGTGCAATCAGCTTATTTCACTAGTTTCTATGGCAAACCATACTAAGGGCATCAGTAGATTTACTTACCTTTAAGCTCAAGATTTAGAGCTTCTTTAGGAACCCTTGTAAGGTCGTGAGACCTGTTTTTCACCTTTGAAAGAGAGCAAGAAACAACCAAGAAACTGGTTTTTTTTCCAAGTTGAGATAGCTTTAGGGGTTGTGTTTATCCCCCTTTTTTAAAAGACCTCTTGGACGACTTACTTTAAAACCTTTAACCACATATTAACACCTGTTAAGCACCTTGTGATGCAGTATCTTATCCCTTACACTTGGGCCTAAATGGGTCTCTAACTTAATGGGCCTTTTGCTGCCTATTCTTCTCTTTTCTCTTTAGTTACTTTGGGCCAAATTTTCAAATGAATTGGGATGGGCTTGGTCGCATTTTCTATGATTCCCAAACTAAAAATGTAGTTCAGTTTATGATGCCAAAACATGAGCCAAAATCACACCCTTAACACAGACTTTATTCATAATCGGACTTGGACAAATTCAACGTCAGGAATCGTCTCCGTTTTGCTAGCAATTTTAAGCTAAGAAAGTAGGTGACTCACTTTCTAGCTTCCTAAGTCCTACAAACACCTCACTTTTCTCACTTCATTTAGGGTAATAGTTTTCTCAATTTGACTTAAAATATATTTACACTTGACCCACGTCAGTGTTAGACATCCATGTCGCCCTTTAATTGGAGACTCAAGCACTTTTTTAAAAAAAATTGGCACTAATTTGACCAAAACATATCATGTTTTATTTGAATAGTACTAACATTGTAATATGTGGGGTGTTACATCAGGATCACAGATGGGTAGAGGCAATGAAACAGGAAATCACAGCCTTAGAAGATAATGACACATGGAAAGTTGTAACACTGCCACCAAGAAAGAAAGCTATAGGGTATAAATGGGTCCTCAAGATTAAGTATAAGGCAAATGGTGAAGTGGATAAGTTCAAGGCCAGACTTGTAGCCAAAGGGTACAGTCAAACTAAAGGTATTGACTACCAGGAGACTTTCTCACCTGTTGGAAGATGGTGATTGTGAGGTCCATTATTGCTCTTGCTGCAACTGAAAATTTGGTGGTCTATCAAATGGATGTCTTTAATGCATTTTTACAAGGTGATCTTTTTGAAGAAGTGTATATGGAACTTCCAAAAGGGTTCACTAGTAAGGGGGAATAGTCTGCGAACTTGTTAAGTCCCTCTATGGACTCAAACAAGCTTCACGACAATGGAATGCAAAATTAACTGAGGAACTATTACAGTCAGGATACAATCAGAGTCATTTAGACTACTCAATCTTTACAAAAAGAAAGAAATCAACATTGGTGATCATTTTAGTCTATGTGGATGACTTGTTAATTACATGGAATGATTCTATACTGATACAGGAAACTAAGCAAGTTCTACATCACCCTTTCAAGATCAAGGATTTAGGTGAATTGAGATATTTCCTTGGAATAGAGTTTTGCAGATCATCACAAGGAATTGTGATGAATCAGAGGAAGTATGCTTTAGAGTTGGTGTCTAAGGCGGGATTGGCAGGAGCTAAGCCATCAGTTACTCCATTAGAATGCAACATGAAACTCACTGTTGCAACTTAGAGTGATATGGATGAATTGTTTGCTGATATTGGCAGGTATCAAAGGTTGATGGACAAGCCATTATATCTCACTAACACCAGGCCTGATATATCATTTGTTGTGCAGTCAATAAGCTAGTTCATGCAGAAGCTAAAGCTTTCTCATTGGAATGCTGCTCTAAAGGTAGTGAAGTATATTAAGACCACACTTGGTCTTGGTCTGTTCATGAGTTCTGGAAAGAAGACACACACCTTACTGGTTATTGTGATGCTGATTAGGCCTCCTGTCCCAACACCAAAGGTCTGTCACTGGTTATTTGTTGAAGTATGGAGACTCACTGATAGCTTGTAAATCTAAGAAGCAAAACACAGTTTCTAGGAGTTCTGCAGAAGTAAAATATAGAAGCCTTGATCCTTTGACAGCTGGAGTTGTATGGGTGACCAACTTGTTTCATGAGTTGGGACTAACACTGAATGGTCCTACCACTATACTATGATAGCAAGGTTGCTATTCAAATAGCAGCGAATCCTGTTTTCCATAAGAAAATAAAACATATCGAAATTGATTGCCATTTCATTCGTGAGAAGTTGCAAAAGGGGCTGATAAGAACCAGTTATATCAACACTAAAAATCAACAGGCTGACATATTGACAAAGGCACTGGGAAGAACACAACATGATTTTTTATTAGCCAAGCTAGGTATTCTAAATGTCTTCAGTACATCTAGCTTGAGGGGGAGTACTGAAGACACTAACTCTAGTTAATAGTCTGTTAGATAACTGTAATAGTAATTAACTATGTTGGATTAATTAGTAGTTGTTAGGAGTTAGTTAAGGTTAGTTACACAATTAGTTAATCAGTCAACTAAGCTGTTAGTTAGCTAAGAGAGGTGTCCACTTGTATAAATAGGACCATCACTCACATTGTATGCATTCTTCTATATACTGAAAATACAAAATTGGGGCATTTGTATAAATAGGACCATCACTCACATTGTATGCATTCTTCTATATACTGAAAATACCCCAAATTCTCCCCAATTCTCTCTCAAATCAACAAAGAGGAATAATTAAAACAAAAGTACCCTTTTATTTATGAGTAGCTACTAATATTACACAAGCATGTATATACTTCATAGACTCCATTAACTAAAGACCTTATAACACATAATTCCTTTAATTATTTCCAAATTACACACCATTAATATTATATATCTATTAATAGAATTTGAATGTACCCTCTATTCAATGATTCAACTATACTACTTTTGACACGAAACATACATATATGTATCAGAATATTTGAACTGTTCTAACGTGTGATTTCTTGGATGCTTCCTTTTTAGGAACAGTGACAATAAGCACTCCATTCTCCATCGTTGATTTCACTTTATCAATCCTAGCATCCTCAGGCAAATTAAAAACAGTTGAAAACTTGCCAATTTTTCTCTGAAAATGGTGCCAATTGTCATATTCTTTTGGTATTATTTTTTTCTCCCCACTAATCTTCAGGACTCTATCATCTTCCACTTGGACCTTCACTTCTTCTTTCTTGTAACCATGCAAACTAGCTCTAAAAACATGTGCCTCTGGAGTTGCTGTATAGTCAACTTGAGCTAAAAATGGAGGTTCATGTGGGAATGATAGAGCGGGTGCTATGAGAGATCGAGGGGTTTCGAGATAAAATTCATGGGAGGGATTGTAAGGATCCTTCTGACCCCAACTTGTTTGGGATTGATGTGTGATTCTCGTTGTTGCTAGTGGATTAAAAAGATTTTGTCGACCGTGATATGTTTTTGATGGTGGATAATTATAAAGATCTTGCTCACCTTGATTTGCTTTGAATTGATTCATTATTGTTATTGTTGGATCATAGTAATCAGGACGATCTCGATTTCTTTGGGATTGATGCACGGTTATTTTTTCTGGTGGAGAATTTTGTACACGGCGTGCATGGTTTTTGCGACCGTTAAATAGAGGCATTAAAGACATTTTTTGCAGTACACTTAATTAGTTTTGGAATAAGAAAATGTTTTAGGGAGAAAATGTAATGTGATACAATGAGTTGCTTGCTGATCAGTATTATGGACTGGGGTATGTATTTATAGGGAAATTTTTGACAAATGGAAATGGAATCTTCTTTGATGTGTATTTGACAAGCTACTAAAAGGATGAAAAATATAGGCAGTGTATTCACCGTCATTCGTTTCAATTTATGTGGTATCATAATTTTTAATTTTTGAAAAAATATCTAGTACTTATAATATTTGACAAATAAAAATATGTACTTTCTTCGTTTCAACAATATAAAAAATATTTATACACAACTATTGTCAATCGGGAATGAATATTTAGTCAACTCAACATCGAGGTCTGTTTTAATACAAACGACGCGAACTCATGAAAAAATAATAGTTTAGGTAGGTAAATAGAACAACTGATAGTTGAGGTATGAAACTCGTCAAAAAAATAATAGTTTAGGCAGGTAAACAAAACAATGAAAACTATATAACACGTATTATAAATTCTTTTTTTTAGAAAAAGAACAAATTCTTTGGATTAATGTGACATTTAGCTAGCAAATCTTTCTATGATATTCGCATAATTGGAGCTTTTTCTCACTGATTTTAATATGCATGAATCACCTTTATTCTTAGATGCAAATTAATGGAGAAACGAGAAAAAATCACTTACCTACCTATAACCTACCTTTTTTTTAGATACCATATTACCGCGTAACATCACAGTCACTTCTCTTTTTTCATGGAATTGAAAATGAAATCTTCATGATCAACACTCAACAGTTTATATATAAACAGATTATACTCTCTGTCCTATAATATGTAGCGATGTTTGATTAACTACGAATTATACTCTTTGTGTGTGTGTGACTATAAACATCATAGGTGAAAAGTCACTAGTAACTAAGTCATATTGATTTGATATAAAAGAGAAATAAAAGAATGCCATATATATTAAAAAATGTCTTCTTTTTTTAACACTACTAGTAATTAAGTAGCTATTTGGGTATGGACTTTGAAGTTAAGTTGGAAGATGGTTATTTGAAATTAAAGGAAAATTTATATTTGGACGTTAATCTCAATTGAGTGAATGTTAAAAGTTTTGTGAGGAAAGAGATTGAATCGATTTTTTTAACTTTGGAAACTCAACTTTAAGTTAGAATGAAAAATTGAAAATAATATAGAATCAAACAATTATTTTTAAAATAGTATTCTCTATATATGATATTTTTTGACTTGACACGATATTTAACATGTGATTTAAAATAATTTTTGAATATTTGTATGAGTGAGACTCGTTTTATGAAAGGTAAAAGAAGAATTTAAAGTTAAATTGTTTCTAATTATAATTTAATGACATTCTTTTTGAAAGGATACTACATAAAATAAGAAAGAAAGAAAATATTTAAAGTTAAATGGTAGGAACTATGTTATGCTCCCAACATGAAAAATATTCAGTTACCCCTCAATATGAAAACTAAAAACAAGTGAGGGTGCCATCCATCAAACACCTTCTAACCTGCCGAGAGAGAAAATCCAAATTACAGCAGTAGTTTAGGGTTTCACACATATCGTGTGTTATATTAGCTCCTCACCCCAAATATGAATTATGTACTTAAGGCTTTTGCTTTCTAGTCTTAAATGACTATGTTTCCTATTCAATATCCAATGTGGGACAATCAAGTGAAACCTCATACGCTGTTCAGATTCTTACATTAATAATAGGTCACAATAACTATAGTAGAATAAAAGCTGCAAAACTTCTGCGCCTAACATACTCATTCAACACTCAATATCCACAAGAGCTTTATTGTTTCAGATTTTACAAGTCGATATACGACGCATGATGAATACAAATACACCACTGCCCATCAACCTTCTCGAAAACATTTGTAGCAAATTGTTTTCCCCAGCTGCTGCCTTTAGTTTTGACCATCTCAATGCATGTAACGTACCCGATATCACCTCTAACATGAACTTGAACATCCCTGATCTCGATATCAAGTGGGAAATCGTATTCCGCCCAGAAAAATTCCCAGCTTCCCATTACGAGATCATACCCAGTTATGCCACTAACACCAGGGTGAACGACGCAAACATTCTCACCTTTTGACCAGAGGGCTTGCATTGCAGCTAAGTCTCCGTTTCTGAAAGAATTGTAGAACTGGGCATTTGCTGCTAGTACAGAGGCCTTACTGTCCTCCTGGAGGACCCGGAGGCTATCCCTAATCTTTGCTGCTCGAGCATAATTCTCCTCTTTAAAGAAAAGCAGTCTTTAGATCCTGTGCTAAGCTTTCCGCATTTGACAAGATGTTTTCACCGCTCATAGTTCCTTCGGAATCCTCACTCATGACCTGGCATGGTCTCAGCGAATGTGAATGGGGACCTTGCCTAAAAGGTGCTGTTCTGAATAAATACATAATTAGATGATTTTACAGCTTGCGGGAGAGGATTCGGAAGTAACCCAAAAATTGAATGAAAAAAGGGAAAGAAAAACTGAACAGATGCAACACACTTAGCAGGTACAAGACATGCTGAACGTAACAATTTTCGAGGCCTGTCTAAGACACCGGCTATTAATAATGATAGAAATATGCACTAAAATAACTATAAAGGGGTACTCATACAATACGAAGAACAAATGCTCAAATACCTGACAATGCCAAAACAGAATGTTTAGCTGACTTATTGCTTTTTCAATAGAATAGGTTACTTGCTAAGACAACAAAGAGTTCCTAATGTCTAGATTGAGGTCGTAATCTCCAAATGCTACAGAGAAAACAGAAGCAAGTGGAAGCTAGACTTTTTCTTCTCATAATTGTCATCTCTCAACTACATACAAAGCTCAAGAAATATCAAGAAGACTACACGAACTTGACTAAATGCTCTGGATATTGATATAACATGAAAGATAAGTTCTTTTTCATAGAAACATCTTGAATTCGATATCAAAGTTTCCCATGTTTAAATTGCGCATATTATTCCACATTAAATGTCATGTTCATATTCATGGAAGATATCAAAAGCATCATTTGAGAAGTGATAAAACTTATCACTGATTATTTCTGGTGAAAACCGTAAGTTACCAAATTCTGTAACTACTCTGCATTCACAACTTTACACTGAGAGTCTCCTCTCTTGTCTGTTAACTCACAGATTAGAAGTGCAGAAAGGAAAAACAACATGTATTCATACCATTACCAGTTACCACATGCTGCCCCCCCACCCCCCTCCCCACAAACCAACAAAATCAAAGATATATTAAAATGATTTATATCAAACATTCAAAATCAGAAGTTCTCACATAATCAATTCATTAAAAGAACAGACAGATGTAGTTTACCAAATAATCCTAATATGAGCTTCTAAAACCAAAGAGAGGAGAAGAAAGTTATGTAAATTGGAACTCATGCAAGGAGGTCAGAATTTCGAAACAGCTATATAAGAAGGCCAACAAATATCTATAAGGGGCTGTAGAAGATAGTACATACTCTGGGTTGTTTGGATCACATGATAATTATGAGGAGGTATAATGTAGGATTATTCATGTAGTGATAATAATTGAAGGGATTATTCTATGGTGTATAACAATATAAAGATTATTATGCAGTGATGATAATAGAAGGTATGTTATGCACGGATTACCTACTTTAACAGCGTGTTATATTTTTAACACCTTCCTTCATCTTGCTAATACTTTTTTCCATTGTTCCATATTCTACTCACATCAAATAACAGAAATTCCCACATAACATTCGCACGAGTATTACTTGATACTGCCGAACAAATGTTGTATAAGTTATGCAAGAACTATCTTTTCTTGTACAACCGACCAAAGCATTTTAGTTATTCGGAAATTATTTTTCCTAATCCTTCCAACCAAATATTGTAGTATTTTTTATGTGAATTTTTATGTTTGGTTATTTTCCTAATCCCTCCAATCAAACGACTCTTTATTGCATTCATCAATTAGTTGTAAACAACTTTCCTTTGAGAGATAAGTCATACTTTTTCAATATATTCAAGTTAAGCAAGGAGACCTTACTGAAAGTTCCACTTCTTGAATCAAAAGCACCATGTACAGGAAAATATCCAGACCCTGTTTTAATTCTGCCAGTTGAAACTGCATTGAATTGCATTTGAAAAGGTGAAGGAAGGCGGTGATCAGTATGAACACCATTGATATTGGAATGAGATAAAGCTATGCATTCTCTGAACTCAATGCATCCCTACAGTGAAAGTTGAAGATGGAATAAAATTTCATACCAAATGCCCATTGTAAATGACGTAGATCCCATGCTAGATATGATTGCGGCCTTGCACACTTCGTAATTTTTAATGCCCATCTAAGTGTTGTTTCTCTTCCTCCATTTATATGATATCAAATTCACCAAACACTCTGGTTAATCAATCATCAGTAACAGTTCCTCTTGATAGTATAACACCACAATTAAACTAATAATAGTAATCGAAGAAGTTTTAGGCTACTGACAGTTGCACAATTGCAGACATTTCTTCAATTTTTGGGAATTTCAACTGCCTACAATTCCTCATACTATTGTAGCGAGGCGACTGCTAAACTTTCTCCCTTTACCCAGACCAAATTATCTTCACTCTGGTGCAGCAGTCCAGGGAACAGATTTGGTGGCTAAACTGATTGTAATTTACTATAGCTGATGAATTGAGAGGCTTAAGAGCTCATAATCAGCAGAATGACAAAAGAGAAGTTTAGGACTTAAGCGTAGAAAGAAATATAGAAAAAAAAAACAGCAACAGTGGCAGCAGCAGATGAGCATCAGGAAGCGAAACATCATCATTCCCATGCATAAGTAGATGAAATAATGAACCACAAATCTCAGACCAAAAGAGATTCAGTTAAAACATTAGGACTTTTATCCCACAAAAGAACCCTTAATCAATCAAAACTCAAGAGGTCTAAGGGAAACTAACACTTAACAGGCTTTCTGCAATTACGCCAAACTTTTCCATTTTGTTATGAAGATTTCATCAACAATCTTAAGGGCAACTAGGATTTGCACCAAGAGCTTGAGAGACTAACTGCGCCAAAATACTTAGAATATCACAAGTGCATACCTCTTGGAAAGTTTATTTCATAGAATAGAGAAATACTATGTTCAGATGAGAGATAAAGAGAAAACTAAATCCCTCAAAAGAAAATTCCCCATCATAACTCAACATCATGGGAATGGGAAAAAAAGAATCCTAAACAATCATTAAAACTAATGTGCAACAAATGCAATTTTTTTCTGGTTACAATAAACGAGGTCTCTCTATTCTTTGCAATAGATCATCACATAAAGATTTCCTGAATAAGGGATCCTAAAACTATAAAATTACTCAGCTTGTCAATATAACATCTCATCATTTTACTTTAGCACTAGAAAACCCTTATAATCAACCCAACAACTCAATAATCTAAATTAGCCGCAACATTAAGGAACAAGAAGGAAACAAACTCACGATATTTCCGAAGTGGGTTCGTCCAAAGGACAATGTTTGGAAATTCGAAGCCACCTCCATTCAAGTCATAAACTGCTCAACGATCTGTATATGGGCCAGCAGAGCCAATGAATCAACAGTTACCATAAAGAAGAATTAGGACGGAGATATAATTTACTTACCTGTCAGATTTTTGGTTGAAGAGGTCTGGAGCTCTATCTTTTTACACTGATTTCACTTTATATGTCCAGGGAGGATCAGGGCAATCAAAATACTACTCTTTCCCCGTCCAAAATTTTAAAGTTGACATTCTTTTCACTAAAAAGAAAAAGAGAAAAAAATAATTAAAATTTATGAATTAGAGTCGTTAGGTTCATTGGGTTGACTTGATCTAAATTGTACATGGTAAAATAGGCAACCCACGTATTGATTTTGGCTCACAAACAAAAGATAGACTAGCCTGGTTTGGCCCGTCAAAGTTTGAAGCTTAAACGAGCTAACCCAGATAGGATATGTTAGCTTATATTGACAGTTCTACTGAGGATTATTTTATTAAGAATAAAAAAAATAAAATTAAATTAATTTTAATTTTGATAAAGTGATAAGGTCTGCGTACATTTTATTCTCTCCAGATCTCACTTATGAAATTTTAATAGGTATATTATCATTATTATTATTATTATTTTAGTTCTAGTAAAATTGTATTTTTGCTAAGTCCAACTAAATTAGAAAAAGTGTCACACACGAAGTAAGTAGTTGGGCTTACAAAATAGTTTAGTTTGGACACTTTAAAGTGGGCTGTTAAGTGGTAATAATTGAGCTTAGAAATCGGGTCATATACACAAATGCACACACCTTATGATTGTTGGTCTTTAATTTTCACCCTTCAAAGATTTAACTAAAATTTTTTTTTAAAAAAAAAAAGAAGCTAAAATTCTCCTCACAGACCACAGTGAAGAAAAAAGAATCGTAAGGCATAAGTTCAGTTAAAAGTTATGTTGCATAAATTTAATGGCACAAACTATGACAGGGAACATTTATTTAGTGACATAAGTTATGACTTATGGGAAAAGACACATAAATTGATTCAATTATGGAAAAGGGATAAAAAATATTCTTCAATTTTGTTTTATTTTACTTTATTTTCATTGTTAAATTAAGTTTATTTATATCTCTGTCGTTAATAAACTCACCAGATTTGCCCTTAAATTGGTCGGATTGTCCCAAATTATATTCATATAGGAAAAGAGACAAAAATGCCCCTCAATTTTGTTTTATTGTTTGACTTAATCCTTGTCGTTACATGAGTTCATTTTTTTCTCCGCCTGTAATAAAACTTATTACGCATGCCCTTCAATTGGATGGAAAGCCCCAAATTAAATAAAATTATCCAATTCAAGTGAGAATGACCCCATTTTCTTTTTTAACTCGAATTTGACCCACTAAATTGAATAAATTTATATCAAATTAATCCCAAAATTCATCTCCTCCAAACTCATCTCTGATTTATAGAAACATGGTCACTTACATTGCCGTATATAGCAGATTTGGAGGACCGAAATACAACAAACATAATTTGTTAATACATTTTGTCGAAAATGTCGGAGTTGTGATGTTGCTTTAATGGCATTTTGAAGCAGCGTAAAAAATCCAATCAAATCTAGAGCAAAGAGGAGGGGTGACAGCATGGTGGATATCATCTAGGTCATCGCTGGAGCTATCAAAAACCATTGAAACAATCGGAGAGTTGAAGATTTTTCTTACTTTTTCAAGTTAATAACAAAAAATTAAAAAAAAAAATACTCATTCTTGATGAAATAGAAAATCATCTTTACAAAAATCTCTTCATTCTTTAATTTTTGGATTAATTCAGATATTTTCGTCTAAGTAGAGACATAGGTGATAAGTTTTGTAATGGTGGAGACAAAAATAAACTCATTTAACGACAAGGATTAGGTCAAATAATAAAACAAAATTGAGGGGTATTTTTACCCATTTTCTATATGAATATAATTTGAGGCAATCCGTCCAATTTAGAGGCAAATCTGGTGAGTTTATTAATGACAGAGGTATAAATAAACTTATTTTAATGACAGGGATAAAGTGAAACAATAAAATAAAATTGAGAGGTATTTTTGATTCTTTTCCTTTCAATTATTTATGAGGACTTTATATCTTTTATTTTTTTTTATTTAAAAATATCTTCTCATGCTCAATATTTATTCAAGTCCATAATAAATATATTGGTAATTAAATTACAAATAAACCAAACAAAAAACTAAACATCTCGGGTTCGAGTCCCTTTGGTATAAGTATCCTTTGTAAAAGAATCATTTTACCTCACAATGTGAACCTTTAAATGTGCTTGCCGGAATAATACAAGTATCGTGGTCACAATATACACTAAGACTAGGATTTACTCTTTTAAAAGTTTCCCCCTCTTCCTTTTTCAACTGCTGCTCCGTGTGCAACTCGTGTTTTAGCAGACTAATCAAAGGAGATTAGATTGGATTCTCCATATAGACAAACACTGAGAACTCCACTTTCAATCTGCCAGAAAATGCTCACACTAATAAAGGTTGATTAAGTTTAGCAATCAGATTCAACTTTTAATTAGGTCTGTTCAAAATTCAATTTTGTGACAAGAAATTACCTTTTAGTGGTCACATGATGTCGTTTTATATAGGTCGTGGGGCTTCAAAGGTTCGTTTTTTACTCCGTTTCTTCAAGTCCAGAAACTCCCCTTTTTACTTTATTGGTATTATTGCTTCAGAAAATTCTTAATCTTTTTTTGGTTGTTCTCGGTAGCTATGGAAGAGAATTTGTACGGAGACTGCAATAGAAATCAAGCTTCTTGCGGAGAACTGGAAGTATATTCTTGGAGGTTTGATATTTCAGGTTTATATTGATCATCAACCTCTATTTTCTTTGTTGCTTGGTTAGTAAGGCATTATGTCCCAATTTTTCTTGTATATGAATATTCATGATTCATGTAACCGACCTCGAATAGTTTGAGATAAACGCATTTTCGTGTAGTAGCTTTTGTTGTATGTAAGGTTTCAATTCGGGTGACATAGTTTGACTCGGCATGGAGTTTTTAAGTGAAAAAAGAGAGATTTTTGAAATTTGTGGTGTTATGAATACCATAACATTTGTATGAGTATAGAAGCGGGATAAAATGAGAAATTTATAGATGATGAATCTGAATATGGAAATATGACTATAAAAAAATAATGACATATGAACTGGAATGGAGGGACTATTTTGTGTTGTGGGGTGGGTTGGTTTTAGTTGAAGATGTTAGGAGTAGTTGATCATAGTTTGTGACTTGATTAGCCCTTGAACAATGTGTAAATTAATCATCTTCTTTTACTTATATATGCAAAATTATGGCTTATCCGCTTTCAGAAAATATAATTTCAATCTTAATTTATTTTAAAAAATGAATCTTGGTTCTTTAGTCACTTCGCTCTGAATGTTTTCTTAAAGTCCATAGTTTAGGCTTTCTTTTTTTTGTTCTCTAGAACAGGGAGGGAAGGGAGTGAGTAGTGGAAGTTTGAGCACTCAAAATTTGCATTTTCTTTCACCTGTTAATTAATGATGCAATTTGCTGTTTATATTACTTTTACATATTTTGCTGATGTTGGCTGCTATTTGTTACTGTCATATTTGATACATCATTTCCCTTTAGTTCTGTAATTGTTTTTCTTCATGACCTTAGTGTAATTGTAAATTGTTACATCTTTCTTCAGTACATACACGGAGTTGCTGCTCGGGGCGTTCACTACATACATCGGCCTGGACCTACTCTTCAGGATGTTGGCTTCTTTCTTCTTCCGGTTGGTGTTATTGTTTGTTGATTCTCTTTATCTCTACTCTCTGGGGAGAGGCTCGCTCATATTCGTCCTTTTTCTCTTTTTCTTTTTAAAAATGAAAACTCCAGGAGCTTGGGCAAGACAAAGGTTACATAAGTGAAGCTGCATTCACCGCACTCTTTCTGTCTTTTGTCTTGGTGAGTTGATTTTGGTAATTTTCAGTTTCCAACTAATGCTGAATTTAACAATGGAATATCTCCATAACTTCCAACTGATTTAGGAGATTTTAGTTAGTTGGGACTATCAGTTTATTTGACATGTAGGTTATGGTATTGTATCTTCTTGTTCGAGCACTTACTCGTGTTTTTCTGCAGTGGACATTCCATCCTTTCATTTTCAAAATCAAAAAGATCTATACAGTTCTGATATGGTGCAGGGTCTTTGCTTTCTTAGCTGTAAGTGACCAGTTCTCTTGAACATCATTCTTGTGCTGTTTCATACGTGAAAGTCTCAATGAGTTTCAACTTATTGAAGAAAAAAAAGGAGAAGAAAAGTCTCAATCAGAATCTCATCATTTCTATATTCAGTTTACATGTTGGCAAAGATAACTTTAATTCTCCTCCTGAATGCTTCATTAGTTTTCCGTAGGGTTACCCACAAATAAGAGAACATTTAGAGAGAAGTCTTAGTATCCAATATGATCTGCCAAGTCATTGAATGATTGTTCACTACAGGCTTGTCAGTTCCTTCGGATCATCACATTCTACTCTACACAGCTTCCTGGTCCAAATTATCACTGTCGTGAGGTAAAGACGTGTCTCATTTGGCTGACAATTTATGTGCCAGTTTGCATTTTCTGTTGTCTATGAGCTGCATGTTATGCTAACCGTCTATCTTATGATATTGCAGGGTTCAAAGCTTGCCACATTGCTGCCTCCAGATAGTGTTTTAGACGTTGTATTGATTAATTGTGAGATATAGTTTGCCTTCTCTCACTGTATTTAGTCAGTTGTTCTCATCACAATGCAACTTATGTTATGTTTATGAATTTGCAGTTCCTGGGGGCATTCTTTATGGTTGTGGTGATCTGATATTTTCATCTCATATGATATTCTCTCTAGTCTTTGTGCGGACATATCATAAATATGGCACACAAAGGTAGTGTGTTAGTAGTTTTATACTCTATAATATTCTGTTTTGGTAGAACAATCTGAATGTCTGATATTCCGATGAAAGTTCTGTTTTCAGTGAATGCGAAACATTCTTTTCTTTGAATTCCCGGGAAGGTCTTTAATTCTGAATTGTATTAGCATCAGAAAACCGCTTTCCTGTTTGCTTCTTTTTTTTTTTTCCAACCTGACCATGGTGCCTTTTTCATGTGTGCCATAATACTGAAATAGCTTCTAGGGTACAAGATTTTTACATTATCACATGAGCTGCTGCTTCTTTTTTCCTTTCATTTCCTTTCCTTCACTTTTTTTTGGGGGTGGGTGGGGGGTGGGGGGGTGTTCTATAATTTCCTTTACTGTTTGGGACTAAGGTGTTGCTGTTGTTTGGTTTTCTGTAATTTAAAATGGATGCCCTATAAAAAGCTAAGGCCTGAATTAAATGTTTTTACCATGGCCAGAAGTTGTTAGTGATCGCTTAATTTGATTGTGCAGGTTTGTAAAACTGTGTGCTTGGTTAGCTGTTATTGCTCAGAGCTTCTTGATTGTTGCATCCCGCAAACATTACACTGTGGACGTTGTTGTGGCATGGTGAGTGGAATTCTCAGCTTCACAATCTGTGTTGGATGGCATATTTGCAAATAATAATTGTCTGACTTGATTGAGCCCTATTACTGTATAACAGGTACACTGTTAATCTAGTAATGTTCTTCGTTGACAAACAGTTGCCAGGTTTGCATCCTAATCCTCATATTAAATGAATTTAATGTTGGCTACTTCCTCCTCTTGCCCCTTTCTTGTTTTTTGCTTTGAAAGGAAGGATTAAAAATTTGCTGAACCGCTGAGTACTTTCTCCCAGAACTGCCGGAACGCGCTAGTGCAGCATTGATTCTATCACTTAGCAAAGATAGCAAGACTAAGGAAGAGAATCACAGACTTCTGAATGGAAATTCTGGAGATCCTGCAGAATGGGTTTAGATAAGCATTCTGGATTGTGTACAGATGTGCAGGACCCAAATTATGAAACGATCATCGAAGATGGGAGCACAGTTCATGTTGAAGCAGTGATGAATTGTGTATAGACGATGCATGGAGTGCAACTAACCAAAGTTGGTAAAATGCACTTATGTTCAATATCATTTCAAGGTTGGTTTGACAAATGATTTCTGATGTTTCTTCAAGTTCAATAGGTTCTGGTTCATAACGTAGGATACAAAATCAAAGGTCAATGCTGTTGATGTATGCATATTCCCTTTGGTTAAAAATTATCAAATGTATAGTGGATTCTATCTCCAGTCAATAATTTTTCTTTTTAGTTTTCTACTCCCAAAAGTCCTTGTGCTGCATCCCTCCTTTTGCCAAGGGTCTTACAAAAACATCTCTACCTCCATAAGGTAGTGGTGTGAGATTACACTGAATATGTTGTGGTTTTGTACTCCTGAACTTTTGGCTTTTTATTTTTCATAATTTTAGTCTAGCCATCAATTTAGTTGGAGCGACAACACTAAGGGTGTGTTTGGTACGAAGCAAAATATTTTTCATGGAAAAGAAGTCGATTTCTTACTTCTTTTCTCATGTTTGATAGGTGAATGGAAAATATTTTCTATTGTTTGGTTGGTGAATCAAAAATATTTTTCAGAAAATATCTTTTAAGGTGGAAAAGTGATAACAAACTTTTAGTTCACGGCTGATTTAATTCGACAGTTTTCTGTAGGTGTTAGCCCATGGATTCTGATGCTGCAGGGGGTTTCGGTGCAACTTTTTTGAAAAAACAGACTAGTGGTACGCAACGAGCCCAACAAGAGGCCCAGGTTGCCCGGCGGTGGCGGGGGACGCCTGGTAGGATTATATGGGCCAACAAATAGAAAACAGGTGATTTTGACAGTTTTCTGTGAGTGTTAGCCCACGGATTCTGGCGCTGCAGGTTGCTCCGGCGCAACTTTATTGAAAAATCATACTAGTGGGTATACGACGAGCCCGACAGGAGGCCCAGGTGGCTCGACGGCGGCGGGGACGCCTGGTAGGATTTTATGGGCCAAGAAACAGGAAACAAATGATTTCGACAGTTTTCTATGGGTGTTAACCAACAGGTTCTGAGACTGCAGGGGACTCCGACGTAACTTTCCTAAAAAATCATACGAGTGGGTTCGCAACGAGCTCGGAAAGAGGTCCAGGTGGCCCGACGGCGGGCGGGGGACGCCTGGTAGGATTATATGGGCCAAAGAACAAGAGACAGGCAATTCGATAGTTTTCTGTGAGTGTTAACCCACGGATTTTGGCGTTGTAGGGGGGCTCCGGTACAAATTTCCCAATAATCATATGACTAGGTCCGCGACGAGCCCGGCAAAAGGCCAAGGACGGCTGGTAGTATTCTATTGGCCGAGAAACAGGAAACAAACGATTTTGATAGTTTTCTATGGGTATTAACCCATGAATTCTAGTGCTGTAACGGGCTTCGATGCAAAATTTCCAAAAATTCATACGAGTGGGTCCGTAACGAGCCCGACAAAAAGTCCATGTAGCCCGGCGATAGCGGGGGATGCTAGTATGATTTTATGGGCTAAGGAACAGGAATCAGGTGATTTCGGTAGTTTCTTGTGGGTGTTTGCCCACGGATTCTGGCGCTGCAGGGGGCTCCAACTCAACTTTCCCAAAAAATCATACGAGTGGGTCCGCAATGAGCCCGGCGAAAGGCCCAAGCATCCCGACAGCGGCGGGGGACGCCTGGTAGGAATTTATGGGCCTAAGCATCCCGACAGCCGCAGGGGACGCCTGATAGGATTTTATAGGTCAAGTAAGAGGAAATAGGTGATTTATGTAGTTTTCTATGGGTGTTAGCCCTCGGATTCTAGCTCTGCAGGGGGCTCCAATGTAACTTTCTCAAAAAATCATACGAGTGTGTGCGCAACGAGCCTAGCAAGAGGCTTAGGTGGCCCGACGGCGGGGGGAGGGGGAAGGTGGCCCGATGACAGTTTTCTGTCGGTGTTAGCCCACGGATTCTAGCACTGTAAGGGCTACGACGTAACTTTCCTAAAAAATCATACGAGTAGGTCCGCAACGAAACTAGCCAGAGGCCCAAGTGGTCTGGCGGCGGCGCGAGATGCCTTGTAGGATTTTATGGCCAAGGAAGAGGAAACATACGATTTTTGTAGTTTTCTATGGGTGTTAGCCCACAAATTCTGGCGCTGCAAAGGGCTCTGGTGTAACTTTCCTAAAAAATTATACGAGTGGGTCCGCAATGAGCCCGGCGAAAGGCCCAAGCATCCCGACAGCGATGAGGGACGCCTGGTAGGAATTTATGGGCCAAGGAAAAGGAAACACGTAATTTCGACAGTTTTCTATGGATGTTAGCACACATATTCTGGCACCGCAAATGGCTCCGGTGCAACTTTCCCAAAAAATCATATGAGTGGGTACGTAATGAGCCTGACAAGAGGCCCAGGTGGCTCGGCAGAGGCGACAATCGTGTGGTAGGATTTTATGGGCCGAGGAACAGGAAATAGACGATTTCAACAATTTTCTATAAGTGTTAGCCCATGGATTCGGGCGTTGCAGTGGGTTTCAGCGCAACTTTCCCAAAAAATCATATGAGTGTGTCCACAATGAGCCCGGCAAGAGGCCTAGGTGGCCTTGGCGGTGGGGGACACTTGGTAAGAATTTATGGGTCAAGGAACAGAAATAGGAGATTTTGATAGTTTTCTGTGGGTGTTAGCTCATGGATTCAGGCACTGCTGCGAGCTCCAGTGCCACTTTCTTGAAAAATCATACGAGTGGGTCCGTAACGAGCCCGACAAGAGGCCCAGGTGGCCCGACAGCGAGGGACGCCCGGTAGGATTTTATTGCCGAAGGAATAGGAAATGGGTGATTCGACAGTTTTCTATGGGTGTTAGCCCATGGATTCGGGCGCTGCAGTGGGTTTCGACACAACTTTCCCAAAAAATCATACGAGTGTGTCCGCAACGAGCCCAGCAAGAGGCCCAGGTCGCCGGCGGCGGTGGGGTACGCTTGGTAAGAATTTATGGGTCAAGGAACAGAAATAGGAGATTTTGGTAGTTTTCTGTGGGTGTTAGCTCATGGATTCAGGCGCTGCTGCGGGCTCCGATGCAACTTTCTAGAAAAATCATACGAGTGGGTCCGTAAAGAGCCCGACAAGAGGCCCAAGTGGCCCAACAACGGGGGACGCCCGGTAGGATTTTATTGGCGAAGGAATAGGAAATAGGTGATTCGGCAATTTTCTATGGGTGTTAGCCCATGGATTCGGGCATTGTAGGGGGTTCCGGCGTAACATTATTGAAAAATCATACGAGTGGGTCCAAAACGAGCCGGAGAGACCCAGGTGGCCCGACAGCAGGGGGGACGCTTGGTAGGATATTATAAGCCAAGGAACAGAAAACAAACAATTTTGGAAGTCTTCTGTTGATGTTAGCCCACGAATTCTAGCGCTGCGGAGGGCTCCAATGCAACTTTCTCGAAAACTCTTATGAGTGGGTCCGCAATGAGCCTAGTAAGAGGCCCGAGGTGGCCAGGCGGTGGCGGGGGTTGTCTGGTAGGATTTTATGGGCCAAGGTACATGAAACATGCGATTTTGATGGTTTTCTATGGATGTTAACCCACGAATTCTGACACTGCAGGGTGATCCGGTATAACTTTCCTGAAAAATCATATGAGTGAGTCCCCAATGATCCCGGCGAAAAGCCCATGAACCTGGCGGTGACGGACGATGCCTGGTAGGATTTTATGGGCAACAACAACAACATTACCCCAATGCCTCAAAGGCTCCTGCCCATTGCGGGGTAAGGGGGGGTCGGATGTACGCAGCCTGACCCTTATGTTTAAAAATATAGCGCGACTGTTTCCGGATGACCCATGATGAGCGTTGAGAGTTGCATTGACTAACTGCTACTTCACAATTGAAAGAAGCGCAGACAGTTTAAAATAGGATTTTATGGGCAAATGAACCGAAAACTGGCGATTTCTGCAGTTTTCGGTGAGTGTTAACCCATGGATTCTGGCGCTGCTGCGGGCTCTGGTGCAACTTTCTCGAAAAATCACATGAGTAGGTCCACAACGAGAGCGGCAAGTGGCCCGATGGCGGCAGGGGACGCCTGGTAGGATTTTATGGGCCAAGAAACAGGAACCAAACGATTTCAGCATTTTTCTATGGGTGTTAGCCCACGGATTCTGACGCTGCAGGGGGCTCCGGCATAACTTTCTTGAAAAATCATATTAATGGGTCTGTAACGAGCCCAGCAAGAGGCACAAGTGGCCCAACGGCAATAGGGGACGCCTGGTAGTACTTTATGGGCAAAGAAACAGGAAACGAGCGATTTTGGAAGTTTTCTTTAGGTGTTAGCTCACGGATTCTGGTGTTGCGGGGGTCACTGACACAACTTTCCTGAAAAATCATATGAGTGGGTCCACAATGAGCCCGGCAAGAGGCCCAGGTGGCCTAGCGGTGGCGGGGGACGCCTGGTAGCATTGTACAAGCCAAGGAATAAAAAACAGACGATTTTGACATTTTTTCCTGTTGGTGTTAGCCCACGGATTCTATCGCTGCAAGGGGCTCCGACGTAGTTTTCCCAAGAAATCGTACAAGTGGGTCCGAAACTATCCCGCAAGAGGCCCAGGTAGCCCGATGACGGGTGGGGACACCTGGTGGATGTTTATAGGCCAAGGAACAGGAAACATGCGATTTCGGCAGTTTTTCTATGGATGTTAGCCATCGTATTCTACCGCTGCAAGGGACTCCCATGCAATTTTATTAAAAAATCATACGAGTGTATCTGCAACGAGCCCGGCAAGAACCTAAGGTGGCCCCATGGCGGGGGACGCCTGGTAGGAAATTATGGGACAAGGAACAGGAAACAGGCGATTCAGTAGTTCTCTGTGAGTGTTAACCCCGGATTCTGGCGCTGTAGGTGGATCCGGCACAAATTTCACTATAAATCATACGACTGGGTCCGTGACGAGCCTGGCAAGATGCCAAGGACGCCTGGTAGTATGCTATTGGCTGAGAAGCAAGAAACAGACGATTTCGATAGTTTTCTATGGGTATTAGCCCATGGATTCTGGCGCTGCAACGGGCTTCGATGCAAATTTTCCAAAAAATCATACGAGTGGGTCTGTAACGAGCCCGACAAGAGGCCTATGTAGCCCGACGGCAGTGGGGGAACGCTAGTATGATTTTATGGGCCAAGGAACAGGAAACAAGCGATTTCGACAGTTTTCTGTGGATGTTAGCCCACATATTATGCCGCTGCAGGGGGCTCCGACGCAACTTTCCCAAAAAATCATATGAGTGGGTCTGCAACGAGCCCAGCGAGAGGCCTAGGTGGCCTGGCGGCAGGCGAAGGACGCCTAGTAAGATTTTATGGGTCAAGAATCAGGAAACAGGCTATTTCGGTAGTTTTCTATGGGTGTTAGCCTGCGGATTCTGGCGCTGCAGGGGTTTCCTGTGCAACTTTCTTGTAAAATCATACGAGTAGGCCCGCGACAAGCCTAGCAAAAGGCCTGGGTGTCTCAGTGATGGGCGAGAGACACTTGGTAGTATTATATGGGCCCAGGAACTGGAAACAGGCAATTTTGGTATTTTTCTATGGGTGTTAGCTCGCGGATTCTGGCGCTGCAGGGGTTTCTGGCATAACTTTTTCGAAAAATCATACGAGTGGGTCCGCGACGAGCCAGGCAAGAGGTCTGGGTGGCTCGGCGACGGGCGAAGGGCACTTAGTAGGATTATATAAGGCAAGGAATAGGAAACATGCGATTTCAGTAGTTTTTTGTGGGTGTTAGCCCACAGATTCTGACGCTGCAGGGGGCTCCGGCGCAACTTTCCCATAAAATCATATGAGTGGGTCCACAATGCGCCCGGCAAGAGGCCCAAGTGGCTCGGCAGCGGCAGGAGTCTTCTGGCAGGATTTTATAGGCCAAGGAATAGGAAACAAGCAATTTCGATAGTTTTCTCTGTGTGTTAGGCCATGATTCGGGTGCTGGAGTGCGCTCTGATGAAACTTTCCCCAAAAATCATACGGATGGGTCCGAAAAGAGCCAGAAAGAGGCCAGGTGGCCCGACAGTGGCAGGGGACGGCAAGTAAGATTTTATGAGCCAAGGAACAGGAAACAAGCGATTTTAGCAGTTTTTGTGGGTGTTAGCCCATGGATTCTGGTGCTGCGGAGGGCTCCGGCGCAACTTTCGTGAAAAATCATATGATCGGGTCCGCAACGAGCCCGCCAACAGGCCCAGGGTGGCCCGGCGGCAGCTAGGGTCGCGTGGTAGGATTTTATTGGCCATGGAACAGAAAACAGGCAATTTTGGCAGTTTTCTATGGGTGTTAAGCCACAGATTCTGATGTTGTAGGGGCTCCAGCATAACTTTCCTGAAAAATGATATGAATGGGTCTGCAACGAGCTCAGCAAGAGGCCTAGGTGCCCGGCAGCGAAGGGGGACGTCTGGTAGGATTTTACGGGCAATGGAATAGGAAACCGACAATTTTCAGTGGGTGTTAGCCCATGAATTCTGGCACAACTGGGGGCTCCGGTGCAACTTTCTCGAAAAATCATATGAGTGGATTCGCAACGAGAGAGGCAAGAGGCCCAGGTGGCCCGACGGTAGTGGCGGGGGACGCCTAGTAGGATTTTATGGGCCAAGGAACATGAAAATAAAAATTTCGGCAGTTATCTATTAGTATTAGCCCACAGATACTGAAGTTGAAGGGGCTTCACCATAACTTTCCTGAAAAATCAGAGGAGTGGGTCCGAATAAGAGGAGTGGGTCCGCTACGAGCCGGGCAAAAGGCCTAGGTGGGCCGGCGGCGGCGGGGCATGCCTGGTAAGATTTTATGGCCAAGGAACAGGAAATCGGCTTAGCAGTTTTCTATCAGTATTAGCCCACGGATTCTGGGGCTGTAGGGTGCTCTAGCAAGTTTACCGGAAAATCATGTGAGTGGGTCCGCAACGATCCTGAAAAGAGGCCCAGGTGGCCTGACGGCGCCGAGAGACACCTGGTAGGATTTTATTAGCCAAGGAATAAGAAATAGGCTATTTTGGCAGTTTCTTTTGGGTGTTAGCCCACAGATTCTGGAGATGTAGGGGGCTCCAACGTAACTTTTCTGAAAAATCATACGAATGGGTCCGCAATGAGCCCGGCAAGAGGCCCAGGCAGCCCGAAGCGGCGGGGGACGCCTGGTAGAATTTTATTGGCCAAAGAAAAGGAAACTGACGATTTCGACAATTTTCTGTGGTTGTTAGCCCACAGATTCTGGCGTTAAAGGGGCTCCAGCGCAACCTTCCTATAAAATCAAATGAGTGGGTCCGCAATGAGCCTGACAAGACACCTAAGTGGCTCGACGGCAACGGGAGTCATCTGGTAGGATTTTATGGGCCTAGGAATAGGAAACGGGCGATTTCAATAATTTTCTGTATGTGTTAGCACACGGATTCGGGCGCTGCAGGGGGCTCCAGTGCAACTTTTCCCAAAAATAATATTAGTGGGTCCGCAACGAGTCCAGCGAGAGGCCTAGGTGGCCAGCCGGCGGCGGGGGACGCCTGGTAAGATTTTATGGGTCAAGGAATAGGAAATAGGCGATTTCGGTAGTTGTGTGGGTATTAGCCCATGGATTCTGGCGTTGCAGGGGGCTCCGACGCAACTTTACCAAACAATTATGTGAGTGGGTCCACAACAAACTCAGTAAGAGGCTCAGGTGACTCGGTGGCTGCGAGGGACGCCTGGTAAGATTTTATTATCCAAGCAACAGGAAACAAGTGATTTCGTTAGTTTCCTGTGTGTGTTTGCCCACGGATTCTGCCGCTGTCGGGGGCTCCGACTCAAGTTTTCCAAAAAATCATACGAGTGGGTCCGCAATGAGCCCGGCGAAAATCCTAAGCATCCCGGCAATGGCGGGGGATGCCTTGTAGGAATTTATGGGCCCAAGCATCCGGACAGCCACAGGGGACGCCTGATAGGATTTTATAGGCCAAGGAATAGGAAACAAGTGATTTATGTAGTTTTCTATGGGTGTTAGCCCTTGGATTCTAGCTCTACAGGGGGCTCCAATGCAACTTTCTCAAAAAATCATATGAGTATGTACGCAACGAGCCTAGCAAGAGGTTTAGGTGGCCCGGCGGAGGGGGGAGGGGGAAGGTGGCCCGACGGCAGTTTTCTGTGGGTGTTAGCCCACGGATTCTAGAACTACAAGGGCCACGACGTAAATTTCCAAAAAGTTCATATGAGTAGGTCCGCAACGAAACTATCCAGAGGCGCAAGTGGTCTGGCGGCGGCGCGGGATGCCTTGTAGGATTTTATGGCCAAGGAACAGGAAACAAACGATTTTTGTAGTTTTCTATGGGTGTTAGCCCACAAATTTTGTCGCTGCAAAGGGCTCTGGTGTAAATTTCCTAAAAAATTATACGAGTGGGTCTGCAATGAGCCTGGCGAAAGGCCCAAGCATCCCGGCAGCGATGGGAGACGCCTGGTAGGAATTTATGGGCCAAGGAAAAGAAAACACGTAATTTCAACAGTTTTCTGTGGATGTTAGCACACAGATTCTAGCACCGCAGATGGCTCCGGTGCAACTTTCCCAAAAAATCATATGAGTGGGTACATAATGAGCCTGACAAAAGGCTCAAGTGGCTCGGCAGAGGCGGAAATCATCTGGTAGGATTTTATGGGTCGAGGAACAGGAAACAAATGATTTCGGCAGTTTTCTATAAGTGTTAGCCCATGGATTCGGGCGCTGCAGTGGGTTTCAGCGCAACTTTCCAAAAACTCATACGAGTGTGTCCGCGACGAGCCCGGCAAGAGGCCCAGATGGCCAGCGGCGGTGGGGGACGCTTGGTAAGAATTTATGGGTCAAGGAACAGAAATAAGAGATTTTGGTAGCCTGGCAGCGAGGGATGCCCGATAGGATTTTATTGGCGAAGGAATAGGAAACAGGTGATTCGGTAGTTTTCTATGGGTGTTAGCCCATGAATCCGGGCGTTGCAGGGTGTTCCGACGTAATATTCTCGAAAAATCATACGAGTAGGTCCAAAACGAGCCCGACGAAAGGCCCAGGTGGCCCGACAGCAGGGGGGACGCCTGGTAAGATTTTATGAGCCAAGGAACGGGAAATAGGCAATTTTGGAAGTATTCTGTGGATGTTAGCCTACGAATTGTAGCGCTGCGGAGGGCACCAACACAACTTTCTCGAAAAACTCTTATGAATGGGTTCGCAATGAGCCCAGCAAGAGGCCCAGGGTGGCCCGGCGGTGGCAGGGGTCGCCTGGTAGGATTTTATGGGCCAAGGTACATGAAACATGCGATTTCGATAGTTTTTTATGGATGTTAGCCCACGAATTCTGATGCTGCAGGGGACTCCAATATAACTTTCCTGAAAAATCATATGAGTGGGTCCCCAGCGATCCTGGCGAAAGGCCCATGAACCTGGCGGCGACGGACGACGCCTGGTAGGATTTTATGGGCAAATGAAGCGAAAACAGGCGATTTTTGCAGTTTTCGGTGATTGTTAACCCACAGATTTTGGTGCTGCTGTGGGCTCTAGCGCAACTTTCTCGAAAAATCATATGAGTGGGTCTACAACGAGAGCTGCAAGAGGCCCAAATGGCCCGATGGAGGCAGGGGACGCCTGGTAGGATTTTATGGGCTAAGAAACAGGAAACAGACGATTTCAACAGTTTTCTATTGGTGTTAGCCCATGGATTCTGACGCTGCAGGGGGCTCCGGCATAACTTTCTTGAAAAATCATTTGAATGGGTTTGTAACGAGCCCGACAAGAGGCCCAGGTGGCCCGACGGCAACGGGGGACGCTTGGTAGTATTTTATGGGCAAAGAAACAGGAAACAAGCGATTTTGAAAATTTTCTTTAGGTGTTAGCTCACGGATTCTGGTGTTGCGGGGGTCACCAACACAACTTTCCTGAAAAATCATATGAGTGGATCCGCAATGAGCCCGGCAAGAGGCCCAGGTGGCCTAGCGGCAGCGGGGGACGCCTGGTTGCATTGTACAGGCCAAGGAACAAAAAACAGACGATTTTGACATTTTCTCCTGTTGGTGTTAGCCCATGGATTCTACCCTGCAGGGGCTCCGACGTAATTTTCCAAGAAATCACACGAATGGGTCCGAAACTATCCCATAAGAGGCCCAGGTGGCCCGGCGGCGGGTGGGGACACCTGGTAAGATGTTTATAGGCTAAGGAACAGGAAAAAGGCGATTTCGACAGTTTTCTATGGACGTTAGCCTTTGTATTCTACCGTGCAGGGGACTTCCATGCAATTTTCTTGAAAAATCAGACGAGTGTGTCCGCAACGAGCGCGGCAAGAAGCCTAGGTGGACCAGCGACGGGGGACGCCTGGTATGATCTTATGGGCCTAGGAATAGGAAACAAGGTGATTTCGATAGTTTTCTATGGATGTTAGCCCACGAATTCTGGCGTTACAAGGTGCACCGATGCAACTTTTCCTAAAAATCATCTGAGTGGGCCAGCAACAAAACCGGCCAGAGGCCTAGTGTCTCGGCAGTTGTGGGGGACACCTTGTAGGATTTTATAGGCGAAGGAACAGGAAAAAGGAGGTTTCGACAGGTTTCTATGGATGTTAGCCCACAGATTCTGGCGCTGCAGGGAGCTCTGGGTGCAACTTTCCCCAAAAATTATACGAGTGGGTCCACAACGAGTCTGACAAGAGGCCCAGGTGGCCGAGCGGCCACAAGGGACCCCTGGTAGGATTTTATGTAACATTGAACAGGAAATAGGCGATTTTAGCAATTTTCTATGGGTGCTAGCCTACGGATTCTGGCGCTGCAGGGGGCTCCAACGCAACTTTCTTGAAAAATCATACGAGTGGGTCCGCAATGAGCCGGTAAGAGGCCTAGGTGGCCTGCCGGCGGCGGGGAACGCTGGTAGGATTTTACGAGGCAAGGAACATTAAACAGACATTTTCGATAATTTTTTATGGGGGTATGTGCAACGAGACCAGCAAGAGGCCCAAGTGGCACGGCCGGGGAGTTGGACGCCTGGTAGGATTTTATGGGCCAAGGAATAAGAAACAAGCGATTTCGGTAGTTTTCTGTGGGTGTCAGCCCACAGATTCTGGCGCTGCAAGGGGGTTCGACATAATTTTCCCGAAATATCATTTGAGTAGGTCCAAAACGAACCTGACAAAAGGCCCAAGTGGCTCGATAGCCACAGGGGACGCCTGATAGGATTTTATAGGCCAAGGAACAGGAAACAGATGATTTATGTAGTTTTCTGTGGTTGTTAGCCCTCGAATTCTAGCTCTGCAGGGGACTTCAATGCAACTTTCTCAAAAAATCATATGAGTGTGTCCGCAACGAGCCTAGCAAGAGCCTTAGGTGGCCCGGTGGCGGGGGGAGGGGGGAAGGTGGCCCGACGACAGTTTTCTGTGGGTGTTAGCCCATGGATTATAGCACTTCAAGGGCCACGACGTAACTTTCCTAAAAAATTATACGAGTAGGTCCGCAACGAAACTAGCCAGAGGCCCAAGTGGTCTGGTGGCGGCACGAGATACCTTGTAGGATTTTATGGCCAAGGAACAGGAAACAGACGATTTCTGTAATTTTCTATGGGTATTAGTTCACAAATTCTGGCGCTGCAAAAGGCTTTGGTGTAACTTTCCTAAAAAATTATACGAGTGGGTCCGCAATGAGGTCGGCAAGAGGCCAAACTGGCCCGGCAGTGGCGGGGGATGCCTGGTAGGATTTTATGGGCTAAGGAACAGAAACAGGCGATTTCGAAAATTTTCTATGGGTGTTAGCCCACGGATTCTGACGCTAAAAGGGGCTCCAGCATAACCTCCAGTGTAACTTTCCTGAAAAATCATAGCAGTGTGTCCGCTAAGAGCCGGGCAAGAGGCCAAGGTGGCCCGGCGGTGGCGGGGAACGCCTCGTAGGATTTTATGGCCAAGAAACAGGAAACAAGCAATTTCAGCAGTTTTCTGTAGGTGTTAACCCAAGGATTCTAGGGCTGCAGAAGGCTCCAACGCAACTTTATCGAAAAATCATGTGAGTGGATCCTCAACGACCTCAAAAAGTGGCCCGGCGGCGCCAAGGGACGCCTCATAGGATTTTATTGGCCAAGGAACAGGAAATAGGTGATTGCGGCAATTTTCTATGGGTGTTAGTCTACATATTCCTACATTGCAGGGGGCTCCAACGCAACTTTTCCAAAAACTCAAATGAGTATAGTCGAAACGAGCCCGGTGATAGCGGGGGATGCCTGGCAGTATTTTATGGGCTAAGGAACAGGAAACAGGTGATTTCGACAGTTTTCTGTGGGTGTTAGCCCATGGATTCGGACTCTGCAGGGGACTCCAGTGCAACTTTTTCGATAAATCATACAAATGGTTCCGCAATGAGCCCGAAAAGAGGCCCAGTTGTCCAGGCGACAGCGTGGGACGCCTGGTAGGATTATATGGGCCAAGGAACAGAAAACAAGCGATTTCACCAATTTTTTATAGGTGTTAGCCCACGGATTCTAGCGTTGTAGGGGTCTCCGGTGCAAATTTCTCGAAGAATTATATGACTGTGTCTGAAACGAGCCCTATAAGAGGCCCAGGTGTCCCAGCAGCAGTGGGGGACGCTTGGAAGGATTTTATGTGCCAAGGAATAGGAAACAGACGATTTCGGCAGTTTTCTATAGGTATTAGCCCACTGATTCTGGCACTGTCGAGGACTTCGGCGCAAATTTTCTGAAAAATCATACGAGTAGGTCCACAATGAGCTCATCAAAAGGCCAGCTGGCCCTGCGGTAGCGGGGGACGCCTGGTAGGATTTTATGGGCCACGGAATAGGAAACAAGCGATTTCGGTAGTTTTCTCTAGGTGTTAGCCCACGGATTCTGGCGCAACATGGGGTTTCGGTTCAACTTCCCCAAAAATCATACGAGTGGGTCCGCAACAAGCTCGACAAAAAGATCAGGTGGCCCAGAGGCGGGGCAGGGGACGCCTAGTAGGATTGTATGGGTCAAGGAACAGGAAACACGCAATTTAAGCAGTTTTCTATGGGTGTTAGCCCACGGATTTTGGCGCTGCATAGGGCTCCAAAGCAACTTTCCTGAAAAATCTTACGAGTGAGTCCGCAACGAGCCCAGCAAAAGGCCTTGATGGCCCGGCGGCAGGGGGGACCTCTGGTAGGATTTTATGGGCCAAGGAATAGGAACCAGGCGATTTTGAAAGTTTTCTCTGAGTGTTAGCCCACAGATTCTGGCGCGGTAGGAGACTCCAGCGCAACGTTCCTAAAAAATCATACGAGTGGGTCTGCAAGTAGCTCGGAAAGAGGTTCAGATGGCCCGACGGTGGCGGGGACGCCTAGTATGATTTTAGGGGCCAAGGAACAAGAAACAGGCTATTTGAGCAGTTTTCTATGTGTATTAGTCCACGATTTGGGTGTCGTAGGGGGCTCCAATGCAACTTTTACCAAAAATCATACGAATGGGTCCGCAATGAGCCCGGAAAGAGTTCCAGGTAGCCCAGCGGTGACGGGGAACACCTGGTAGGATCCTATGGGCTAAGGAACAGAAAACAGGAGATTTCAGTAATTTTCTATGGGTGTTAGCTCACGGATTCTGGCGCTGCAAGGGGCTCTGGCGCAACTTTCTTGAATAATCATACGAGTGGGTCCGCCACGAGCCCGACAAAAGGCCCAGGTGGTCTGGCAGTGGTTGGGGATGCCTGGTAGGATTTTATGGGCCAAGGAACATGAAACTGGCAATTTCGACAGTTTTCTATGGGTGTTAGCCCACGAATTTTGGTGCTGCGGAGGCTCCGTTGCAACTTTCTCAAAAAATCATATGAGTGGGTCTACAACAAGCTCGGCAAGAGGTCGAGGTGGACCGACGGCTGCGAGGGACGCCTTGTAGGATTTTATAGTCCAAGGAACAGGAAACAGGCGATTTCAGACGTTTTCAATGAGTGTTAGCCCACGAATTCTGGCGCTGCAGGGAGCTCCGGCGCAACTTTCCTGAAAAATCATACGAGTGGCTCCGCAAGGATTCCGGCAAGAGGCCTAGGTGGCCCGGCGGCGACGGGGACGCTTGGTAGGATTTTATGGGCCAAGGAATAGGAAACAGGCAATTTCAACAGTTTTCTATGGGTGTTAGCACACGGATTCTGGTGCTGCAGGGGGCTCCGGCGCAACTTTCTCGAAAAATCATACGAGTAGGTCCACAAGGATCCCTGCAAGAGGCCTAGGTGGCCGGGCGACGGCGGGGGACACCTGGTAGGATTTTATGGGCAAAGGAATTGGAAACAAGCGATTTCGGCAGTTTTCTGTGGATATTAGCCCATGAATTCTGGCGCTGTAGAGGGCTGCGCACGCAAATTTCCTGAAAAATCATACAAATGTGTCCGCAACGAGCCCGGCAAGAGGCCCAGGTGGCCCGGCGGCGGCAGGGGACGCCTGGTAGGATTTTATGGGCTAAAGAACAAGAGACAAACGATTTCTACAATTTTCTATGGGTGTTAGCCCACGGATTCTTGCACTATAGAGGGCTCCGGCGCAACTTTCCTGAAAAATCGTACGAGTGGGTCCGCAACGAACCCGGCAAAAGGTCCAGGTGGCCCGGCGGAGGCGGGGAACGCCTTGTAGGATTTTATGGGCCAAGGAATCGGAAACAAGTGATTTCGACAATTTTCTATGGGTGTTAGCCCTCGAATTCTGGCGCTGAAGGGGGCTCGGCGTAAATTTCCCGAAAAATCACACAAGTGGGTCCGCAACAAGCCGGCAAGAGGCCCAGGTGGCTCGGAGCAGCGAGAGACGTCTAGTAGAATTTTATCAGCTAAGCAACAGGAAATAACAATTTCGGCAATTTTCTGTGGGTGTTCCTAGTAGGATGCAACATGGGATGTAAAGAGCATGTAATGTTCCTTCATGGCTTCATGCAACAGCGGCATGGGGTCAGTAGATCCAATTGAATGTCTTGTCCCATATTTAAATACTATATGGATGGCCAATACCTCTATGCTAGAAGGTTTTACTTAAAAAGATGGGGACTGCACTTTGCAGCACATGAAACTTCTTGCTCTCCCAGCAGTGTTTGGTTGTTGCAATGCTCTAATCTATAGACACATGATAGCCCATTCCAATGCTAAGTTACATTTTGGGATCGTTTGTTTCGCATACTAGTAATGTTGGGATTATAATGTAGATAGTGTAAACGCGATGAATAATAGTGCGATTGGTATGCAGAAATTGATTATGTAGTGATTATTGCGTGTGAACATCATATATAAGAAGACACGCTCCATATATTTATCCTTTGATTGCATACACCAGATGCTTTTTGACAACTACAATTCCAAATCCAAGTATCATATCATGGAATGGGATCTCTAACTTATCAACCTCCACATTAAAAAGGACAATTTAAAGTAAAACATTTACACGAAATCCTCGAAATGGAGACTTATCTTTGGAGCAATGGACTTTTCTCCAGGTTTTCTTGGTGGAGAACATGTCTCAATCTCTATCTGCAAATCCCATTTATGACAAGTCTTGAGGTTTTCCTTGCTTTCCTTGTAGGCAAAGCTATCGGAAAAGAATGTGTAAACATTTCCTTTTAACATCCTCAGGCCTTCAAAGGGGCTTTACACATGACACATGAACTCTTTGCTATACTATGAGGGGATGTTAAAGTGGAAGAGCCAAGAAATGACAAAGGCAAATACCATACAAGCTAAAAGGAAATTCAAGAATCGATGACCATTCAAACAAGTTCGCCTCTCTGAAGAGGAAGATATTTGTGCCGGGGCTATATTTGTAGCCAAATCATTTATATCATTAGTTTGCTGTGCTGATTCAATGTCAGTTGGCCCAACAACATTGCGTGCAATTGAATTGCATATTTCACACGTCCTGGAAAAATAACTTCAAATGGTTAGATGGCTAAAAAGAACCAAAGATTATTACAGAAAAACAAACGGTGCAAAAAGAATTTTCAGCATTGCCTCAAAACCATCAATAATATGGGAGTAAAACTTCAAATTGAGGATTGAGTTGCACAAGAGTCACTAAATTAGGAACATTTTTGTCGGAAGACATTTATTTTCCTCGTTAAATCATCATAAGAGTTAAACTTGAGAAACTAGGATGTGGTAAAAAGATGATCTATTGAACTTACACCTCGACTTTCAATTGCAATCATACTGAACAGTAACCACTGGCTAGAAAGTATTATCAAGAATGCAGCGAATGAGCAATTGTAGTCACAATGAAAGAGTTATGGCACAAGATATTTGGTTAGAGAAAAGGAATACCTCCGTTTGTGAAAGGAAGAAGATCTAAAGTAAAGCATATCAGCCAGCAGATAAAAATAAAAGGGCAAGCCCGGTGCACTAAAGCTCTCGCTATGAACAGGGTCCGGAGAAGGGTCCGACCACAATGGTTTATTGTACGCAGCCTTACCTTGCAATTTTGCTAGAGGCTGTTTCCAACGCTTGAACCCATGACCTCCTAGTCAGAAGGCAGCCAGTTACTCTACGACTCCAACCCAGCAGATCAAAGAACTAAAATTTAAGCATCACATATGTTTCAATTAATACACAGTAAAGGTGTTTGGATTCATACAAATATTCAGTAACCACTAGCTGTAATTGTTTGGTTTCAAAAAACAAATTTGTTTTTGAATAACAAACCCAAAATTTTCAGGAATATCAGAAACAGAATCTTGAACTTTCATTCTGCGACTTCAATAGTTGCATAATGATCATATCTAAATAGACAGTCGAGAGAAATTGAAGGAAAGGAGCAGATTATCTCAAATGCTTGCTTTTTTCCCTTTTTGTTGCAATGACAGGATTAGGAGAGATGCTTTTGAACCTTATTCTCCTATTCAAAATTAGCATATTTTACTGGAAAAGCTAACTAGATGAGCACTATACCAAAAATGATTCAGCTGTTCCTAATTGGAGATAGAATTTTTGCAGTATGAGCAAAACTAGGTGTAGTGTGAAACAACTTCATATTCGAACCATTTAGTTTTTGTGTGTTATAACAGAGATACAAATGATATCTGACCCATCCACTCTCCCCATGGATACATGTGTACAAACACAAACACGAGATACCAACTTTTTACAGAAAATACTTTCTCGAGAGTTAAGTGATTGTATATGAAACACATTGTCCATGAAAGTTACGAAAGCAAAACTTAAACTGTTGACATTCACCAATACTTAGGTATCCAAAACAGTGTATGCAGTTCCTTATCCAAATTCATAAGATACATTTATAATTATTCACTCTGAGATATCTTTTGGTTTTTGAATTTAAATTTTGATCCCATATTTCCATTCCAAGTAAAGAGTAATGAATTTGAAGAAACGAAGCCAGCATCAAATCAGCCTAAGAAATGCATTTTAACATTTGCTAGTAATCCTTTGGGTCCATATATCGTTATTAATCTTTAAAGACTTGGGAAATAAGTAGCGTGCGAGGACAGAAAAGTATAATTCTTCGATGCAAAAAATGAAAATAAACACTTGCTTCTCATGGACAATCTCCACTGTGATAAAGAAATGTATATGTCAAATTTCCGTAAGAAAATAGAAATTAAAGAGCAAAAGCCTATTGTAAGAATCAACACAGTACTTACAAATCTGAATTATACCTGTCCTTGCTTTAGTCTTTTGCTTTTCATTTTATTCCATCCAACCTCTTTAATTTACTTTTGTCTCTTTTTCCATTAAATATATCACAAGATCTCTTTCCCAACAAGAACAGACATAACAGAAGGAAAAAAAACATTATTCTTACAGAACATTCTCTGGTATCAAAAGCACAGACTTCCAACATTACAGATCATGTACTGACATCAAAAGCACACACTTCCAACATAAGAATCATCAAACCATATCATTGCAAAGATTAAAGTGAAAGAATCTTGGACATAACATAAGCCAGAAAAGGACATCATGTTGAGATCTCAATCATCACATGTAATTTGCTAGTAGATCAAACCATCCTTTGTTTATGTTAAAACTGACATTCCACATTGGTCATATAGACATCATAAGTTCAACATTCACCAACTAACAACAACAACAAGATATCCAGTGTAAGCCCACGAATAAAATCTAAGTCCAAATGAAAAAGCAAAATTCAAAGTTTTGGTTTTACTTACTTATTTCCCTTGATCTTGAACCATGTTTCAGCACAATGCTTATGTGAAGCAGCCAAATCATCTTTACATGAACATCCTAATTCAATAGCAACCCCATACTCATTTCCAGAACTCACCAAACTCAAATGGCAAATCCTACAATCTTTTTCAACTTCGCCCAAGTGCACCTTACTTTCATCCTCTCCAATTTCTATATTCACTGAACCAGCAGACTCACTGCCGCGTGCACAGCTATAATCCTCCTGATTAGACCCATCAGCAGTGGGACAAACTTGAGAATAACAAGAACCCTTGTCGGTGTCGGAAAAACTGACACTGACGGAGCTCCGGCGACTATGGCCGGAGCACTCTAAATCCACTTGGGGCACCACTACTCTTGCCATTTCAATGACCCAGAAACAGAAAACTCAAGAAAAAGCATTAATCCCCTTGAAAAAACAGAAGGCTTTAGTAATCTTGAAAGTTGAAAGATTTGATTTTTATGGTACAGTGCATGAATAAAAGCTTGTGCATCTATAAATATGAAGATTTTAACGAAGTGGGGTGATAAATATTAACTCAGACATGTTAAATTCAGAAAAGAACAAAGAGAGAGAGTTAAAAATAGTGAAGGAGGGAGAGGAAAGAAGAATAACTTTAAAAGGGAAAGGCTCATGGTTGTGTTGTAATAGGTGTGAGACAGGGGGCCTACCCCCCAGGAGGTCACAGAGAGGATAGTGAGATGTGATGTGAGATTATACAATAGTAGCAGTAGTTGGTGGAGTTTAAAAATACGTAGCTTTTAAGTCATAGAATAAGATATTTTTATAACGTCTCGTGAAATCGAACTAAATTAATTTAATGTTTTATTATTGTTCTTCGATTCTTTGATTTGATATTGATATTTTTCTAAAAAAGTTTAATTTTTTGATTTGATGTTCGGTATTGAGATTTTGAAATTTTGATACATCAAAGAATCGAACTTTTATTCTTAAAAAATTGAAAAAATTTTATAGTGTATATATATACACCAATTAGCAATTAAATCATTCATGGAATAAGTTAAAGTAGCAACAAAATTATAATTTGTATAGTTAACTTGAAATATTATTTTTCAAGAGAAATTTAAATATATTTTTGCCGATTTATGTCATGTAACGAAATTCATCTTCGTGTTTGTTTATCTCAAGTTACAGTTAGAGGTGCAAGCTCTTGAGAAAGGTAAATATAATTTTTTAAGTACAATAAGTGTTTTATGGGAGCACATCATCATCTAACATAATTTTAATTTTTCAAGTGTTTTGTGCTTTTATTTTGTCCTCATTTTATTTTTCATTAGTTCGCACTGAAAAACAATTTTAAAAACACTGAATAAAAACAATTTCAATTCGGTATATAATACACGCTTTTTTAAAATCGAAAACTAAATGTCCACCCCTACTCGCTTCGTTTTAAAATAAGTGAATTATTGAAAAGACATAAAAGAATATTAAGATATTAATTAAATATTATTTTTTATTTTTATTCTTTAGAATGACTAGACATTGATCATGAGAACTCCTTCAAATATTAACTACCAATTGAATTTTTTTGGAATTCATTACATAGGAAATTCAAATGAAGGATAAAAACGAAAGAAAATTTAATTAAACAATTAAGTTAATTTGAATTATATAAAATGTTTTAATAATTTACTTATTTTAAAATAGAGAATATCATTTTTATATGATTATGAGTTACTAATTTTCTCTTTGTTTCAATTCATTATGAGATAGTTTAACTTGATATAAAATTTTAGAAGAAGAATATTTTTAAAATTTATGATTAAAATAAATTTAACTTGTGATCAGTTTATTAATGCAGAATCTGAAACTGGTCATAAGAGTCAATATTCTGAAACTGATTCCTACCAAAATGTGACTTTTAAGTACATTCACATTCTTATTGAAATGTGAGATCCAATCCAATGGACACAACCATAATATTTTACCCTTTCATTCTATTGTAATAAGGAATAAAAAAGCTCAAACTTAATTTTAGCATGAGTTTATAATGTTGTTTTTATTCTAAAATTGTAATGTAATTTTTATTTCATATTTAAAATAAATAATTAATTTTAGAATAATTTATTCTCTAACTAAATGAACCTTTACCAATATTGTATCTCGTAGGTAATCTCGTGTGATTGGAGAATTCGATTCCCCAATTCTTTTTCCCTTCTATCCTTATCCTGATTCTCTATATATTTAAATGGAGAAACTATTTTTTAAAAAAAAAAAATAGTGCACCTAAAGCAAGAAAGATATTCTTCTTGAATAAGCTTATCATTTAGAAACAAATTCAATTTATTTTAAGATAATGTTTATAGATCAAAGTAGTATGTTGCCTCCCTATTTGAGTAAGGAATAAATAGCATAGCATATCCTGTTAACAATTGGTCTTGTGACTATTCTTGGATTGAATAAGGTTTAGCTAGTGAAGAAATATAATTTTATTAGGGGTGATTTTTTATATTTTTTTATAACGGTAGGGATAAGGTTCGTGGATATTTTATTCTTCAACTCTCGTTTATAGAAATGATTCTATTTATCTCATTATATGTGGCACTTTTGTCTTTTTGGTCTGTATAAAAAAGAATGTCACCTTATTTTAATTAAAAATTATTTTAACTTTAAAAATTTATTTTACCTTTAATGAAATTATTTTTAGTTACACAAATTTTTAAGAATTATTTTAGACCATAAATTTCAAAAGTTTTTATTTTTTCCTTAACCATCAAATCAAGTCAAAGGGTGACATCAAAAATAGGACCAAGAGAGTACTGAGTATGTCGTATTCATGCTCAATTTCGCATACTTCAATTAATTTTATAAGATTTCCTTCATCTCCCACCAATAATAGATATTAGGTAACTTTGTTCACCAAAATTAAAACAAATGAGAAGAAATAACTTTGTATTTTTGCAGTTTCATGATTTTCATCCCAAGTTGCTGCTCACTAAATCACACCCTTGAATGTGTGAGTGTATGACCTAATCGTCAAATTATTTTTTATTTTTTTCATATTTAATTAGTCAAAATATCTCCAAAATATTTTCTTCAAGAAAACAAATTCTTTAAAAAATGAGAAAAATAACTTTCATAATAAAAGAATGAAAAATAAATTTCATAAATGATATTTCAAATTCATTATCTCCCTATCCTTTGATTATCCTACACCCACCAGCCTTAAACTCCACTTTGTCTCCCATAACATTTTACTTCATTATATAAAAAATTTATCAAAATAATTTATTTTTTTAAATTTATATACTAAACATAGAAAAATAAGTTAGAACCTTACTTATCCCTTCAAAAATCATTTTGTTAACAAATTTTTTTTTTTTTTCAAAAAAACATTTTCCTTGCTACCATGCACACCCTAGCTAGATGCTTTTACAGGGTGCAAGATATTACTTTCAGTTCAAATTGGACAAGTGTGTACTAAAGGGATTCAATTTACACCAATCAGGTGTACCATAGATCTGTAATTTGTTTACTAAAATACTTCAAGAAAAAAATTAAAAGTTTATCAATCTTATAATCAAATTGTGACTTCATTTTTGGTGCTACAATAACAGAAACTATAAAAATTAAAATTAAATTAATGTTGGATTAATTACACACAGAATGGTTGGTGTAATCAGATTAAATTCAACCAGCAGGTAAATAAATGTCCGTAGCTTTTTTTTCTGGTTACTTTCTTTTTCCTTTTTTAAACTCCATTATTGGAGTTGGTGGTGAGTAATAGCAATCATAATTAATTGGCAACCATCGACCAGTTCATGTTTTATTCTTTAAATAATTATAATTTTTTTTAAACCAAGCAAGATATTTTTTGTTTCTTAATAATATTATTGTATTTTCATTCCAAAAATGGTTTGGAAAGAATAAAGTATTAAGAGGTATAGGGCTGCGAGGCTTGGTAAATGATCTTGAACTAGATCAACAAAAGACTTTACTATTTTCTAGCAGTTAGAGTGTCATTCATCTTACCAAACATCAAATATTTTATGAGCAGACAAAGCATATTAAAATTTATTATTTTATTCGAGATACTATATCTAAAAGGATTGTTGATGTGAAGAATTGAAAGTGTCTACACATGATAACCCAACATATATGATGACTAAAGCAGTTTCGACCAATAAGTTTACACATTTTCTAAACTTGATTGGTGTGTGTAGTACTTAATAAACCCTTTAAAGGGTTGAGGGCAAGGCAGAGAGACGTTATTTCAATTGATGAAAAAGTTCGAGCCAAGGGAAAGATTTGTTAATTACTTATTAATACAACAACAACAACAACAACATACCCAGTATAATCCCATAAGTGGGGTCTGGGGAGGGTAGAATGTACGCAGATTTACCACTACCATAGAAGTAGAGAGGCTGTTTCCTGGGAACCCTCGTCTCAAAACCCGTAAGTAAGAACGAACTAGATATGACAAAAGGGGGAAGGGAATAGAAAAATAACGACTAATAATGACAGTAAGTAAATAAGGTAAACTAACACATAATATGACAGGTAATGCGAATACATGGCCAAAAAAAAACCTAACCCTACCATTAGCCTGCTACTGTAATTTGCGACCTCCACTTTTTTCTATCTAAGGCCATGTCCTTAGTAAGATCAAGTTTCGTCAGATCTTGTCTAATCACCTCCCACCAGTACTTCTTCGGTCTACCTCTACCCCTCCGAGTATCTCCCAAAACCAGCCTCTCATACCTCCTAACAGGATCATCAGTACTCCTTCTCTGCACATGTCCAAACCATCGCAGTCTCGCTTACCTCATCTTTTCAGCCACCGGGGCCACCTCTAGCTTTTTTCGGATGGTCTCATTCCTAACCTTGTCACTCCTGGTGTGACCACACATCCATCTCAGCATCCTGATTTATGTGGCATGCATCTTCTGAACATGTGCCTTCTTAATTGACCAACACTCCACTCCATACAACAACGATGGTCTAACCACCATTCTGTAAAACTTACCTTTGAGTT
>JAABOM020000002.1:23963425-23980699 GCA_011800125.2 Solanum clarkiae
ACAAATTCACAAAATTCTATTTAGCAAATGTTTGTATATGTGATTTTATTCGTAATTTTAAACCATAAGATGAAATTTAAATTATCAAAAAGTTTGTAAAAGAAATTTAAATTATCAAAAAGTTTGTAAAAGAAATTTAAATTATCAAAAAGTTTGATTGGAGAATTTCATACTATGATTTCACATTTTTCATATACAAAAATTGACTTCAACGAGTCAAGTTAATCCCATGCATTAATGTCTTATTCTTGCTTAACAAGTTGATTTTCTTTTATTGTTTGTCAATATATAGTGTTACAAGTGATGCATTGAGGGTTCTTGGTAAAATTCATACGTCACTACTGGTCAAAACTAACAGTTGGAACCATCAATAAAATTTTATTTTTTACTATTTCTATTTAAATTTATTTTTCTTTAGTTTGTTTTTAGAAAATATTATTCCCTTTCCTTTTTTTTAACATTTTTATACTCCCTCAATTTCATTTTACATAGATAGATGATAGATATTTTATTTTACTTAGTCATTTTTTTGCAATAAAAAAAACTAATTTTCAAAGACATAATATTTATTTTATTCAAAGAGTAATTTGGTAAAATTATCTCATCATTTACTATTTCTTAATCTCTATGCCAAATCAATAGTGGCTAAGAAAAGTTGGACGGAGAGAATAGTAATAGTCAAATTTAGAATTTCAAGACATCATTAATAAGATTAATTTAGTAAAATACATTTTAAGTAAAGGTTTCTTAAGAGGTGTAGTAAGTCAATAAAGCTCAAACTCAAATAATATGAAATAAGGGAGTAAATTCTATATATTTTTAATTTAACATCAAAAGCCTTAAAAATTTTCTTTATTTACTTAAATTTCATGTCAAATTAAAATCAAATAAATAAACTTCGGAGGGAGTACCATTTATCTTCAAAAAGGAACAACGGGAATATTCTCTAGAAACTAATTTGTATGTACAAAATCACCTTCTCATCCTGCCACTCTCTTGGTTTACACGGTCGTTTGATATGCATGATGAGATAAATAAGAATATTATATAAAATTATTTTATTTATGTGAGATAATAATTCTATCAATTTTTTTAATACAAATAACAAACTAAACTAATTCTAAATTATTTTATAGCTCAAATCAAACATAAAATAAAATTAATTATAAATTTTATTTCAAAATTATTATTTTTATACCACCTAAAATGTGAGGGTAACCTGAAAAGCTCGGCCACGAATGAAAGGGGGAAGTTCCAAAAAGATGGATAAGTAGGACCATCTTAACTCTACCAGCCTTACACTTTTATCCCCACAATTGCCAATTAGGGTTATGCGTTATTCCTTCTGTCTCATCTTATGTGATATTATTTTCAAAGAATGTTATCTTACTCTAATTTGAAATAATTTATCTTTAAAATTTTTTTTTATCCTTTATAAAATAATTCTCAACCAAACAAATATCTAATAATAATTTTAAATCATAACTTTTAAAAATTTTCTTTTTTCTCTTAAACACCGTGCAAGTCAAAGAGTGTCACATAAAATAAGACAGAATATACAATTTCTAGGATACTAGTATGAACAAAATTGAGAATTTTTCCTATATTTAGACACACGCTATAATTTAAAACTTCTCATCTTAATGTTAATAACAAGTTCTTATAACCACAAAAATATCGTGTGATGATTAAGATGAAACTAAATACGATTAGATCAACTTAATTTCATAAAATTAAAATTTAAATATCCAAAAATCATACCATAAGCATTATGTTATAAGTTGCAACTTTGTGATCACAACTCACTAAGGCAAAAAAAAAAAAAAGAAGTTACCAATGGCAGCATCAACAGGCACAACACCAACAACTTCAAACCTTTGCTTCTCCAGCACTCATACAATCTTTCTCCAGCACAAAAAGACTTCATTTTTGTGCACAAAAAACAGCATAATAAAGCGAAAATGTAAACACAGGGGAGCTCATGATGTGAAGTGCATGGTCTTGGAAAAGAGTAGTGCAGCAGAGGTTATAGAGACTAAGAAACAGAATGTGTATAAGCTGCAAACCTTAACTAGCTGGCTATTGAGACAAGAACAAGATGGGGCTATTGATGCTGAACTTACTATTGTTCTTTCGAGTATTTCGATGGCTTGTAAGCAGATTGCTTCCCTGGTTCAAAGAGCTGGCATTTCCAAACTTACTGGAGTTCATGGTGCTGTTAATGTTCAAGGAGAGGACCAGAAGAAACTTGATTTTGTCTCTAATGAGGTTCGTTAATCATTCTCGTAGTTTCTTTTCTTCAGTATTTGAAATTCACTGCCTTGACTAATCTGAATTCTTAGTCAATTGAGCACTAAAGGATAAAGTGCTTCCTACTGAAAGAATCTTGAATTTCAAGGCTTAAACCCGAGACCTCTAGTTAAGATTAAAAGGACTCCAACTATCCCACCAGAGCTCAAGGTAGCTCATTCATGTAGTTAGTGCATCTAACTAGGATTTTCATTAACCCCAAATTAATAAGATCATCTTATGTTGTTTTACAAGTATGAATTTGGTTAACTACTAGAGTAAGGTAGAACGATTGATTATATTACTTTTCATTGGATAAAATTTCAGCGTTTTGTAATTTGAAATCTTATAAATATCCAACTTTTGTGTTTCAAATTTCTTAACCTCATAAGAATGACAGAGAATTATCTCTTGATATGAAAATACTAATCCTAACTTTCTACAACAACAATATACCCGGTGGAATCCCGCAAGTGGGGTCTAGGGAGGGTAAACTATATGCAGAACCTTACCACTAATCTAACTATGCATTCTACCAAAGCTAGTTCCACATTGAATCCCTCTTTTCGATACCTTTGAACAAGCTTATAATTTGTGCCCAAATAACATTTCATAGTAGAATATTTTTCAAAGAACTTGGTATGAACACAGCATTATATCTCAAGTTTTCCATTTATGGCACTGATTTTTGAAAGATTCAGTAGTGGATTAATTGTCAAGGGAAATGTCTACCTTTGTTTATCTATTGGTTGCTTGAGAGGTTCGAGGTTTTTGAAGTAAGACGTTAACATAAGAAGATTCAAGATAATCGCTAAAGAGTATTACTAGTATGGCATATTGAGCTAGATACTAATGAAGGTTGATGTATGTTTATGGCTTGGCCAGGTATTCTCTAATTGTCTGAGGGCGAGTGGTAGGACAGGGATTATAGCATCGGAGGAAGAGGATGTGCCGGTGGCAGTAGAGGAGAGTTATTATGGGAACTATATCGTGGTATTTGATCCTCTTGATGGATCATCAAATATTGATGCTGCTGTATCTACTGGCTCTATCTTTGGTATATACAGTCCAAATGACGATTGCCTCGTTGATCTTGAAGATACCACCATGGTACTAACCGGACTACTAATATATCCTCTCTTTTCGAGATTCAGTAGAACTAGGATCTTTTATTGGCATGCTTGTTATATCTGCTAGGTACTTTGTATAATTATTTTTGCAATTTAGTTAAGGATCGCGTTAGAATGATCGGCTCTCTGGTGCCTGAAATTTTGAATGAAATGTCCAAATATTGCAGCTTGACAATGTGGAGCAGAGGTGCATAGTTAATGTGTGTCAACCAGGGAACAACCTTCTAGCAGCAGGGTACTGCATGTACTCGAGCTCAGTGATCTTCGTGCTCACATTGGGAAATGGTGTCTTTTCCTTCACCTTGGATCCAATGTTTGGAGAATTCATTCTGACTCAAGAAAACATCCAAATACCAAGGGCTGGAAAGATCTACGCGTTCAACGAAGGAAACTACCAGCTATGGGATGACAGGTTGAAGAAGTACATCGATCACTTGAAGGACCCCGGTCCTAGTGGTAAGCCTTACTCTGCCAGGTACATTGGCAGTTTGGTTGGTGATTTTCATAGGACTCTTTTGTACGGTGGTATTTATGGCTACCCAAGGGACAAGAAGAGCAAGAATGGGAAGTTAAGGCTTTTGTATGAGTGTGCTCCAATGAGCTTTATTGTGGAACAAGCCGGTGGCAAAGGCTCGGATGGCCAACAAAGAATTCTTGATATTCAGCCAGTTGAGGTGAGAACAAACTGACTGCTACGTCTTCTGTCAACAACCAAAGTATGTTAATTAATTTGTTTTCGTCCGTTTTATCTCTTTGCAGATACATCAACGTGTTCCATTGTATATTGGAAGCATAGAAGAAGTTGAAAAATTGGAGAGCTACTTTTCTTAAGAACAAAATGAAGGGAATATCCAAGATTATCTTGGTGACTTTTCAACTACTGTAATTTTGTAAGCAAACAAAACACATGAAGAGCTGTAAATTTGTAAATTCTTTTCACAAGCCTTGAAAGACTATAGTTTCTTGAAAAGCTTTTAGTGATTCAATTTTACTATACAATTGGAATGGTGCTTATATGTCATATATTCAAAAAGGTTTTACAAGAAGTAGACTTCGAATAGTCGTTGTATGTTCACCAAAATTTTCTCTTAAATACAACATGTTAAAGAATATGAGCCTCCAACACAATGCTCAGTTCAACACCTTTATCAAGCAATGTTAATGCCTTTTATATCCAATATGACAAACGCCTTTCGCATTGAAATTATCATTCTTACTGAATGAGCTTGAGGACATGAATGCACAGTAGCATAGTAAGAAGCTTGGCAGTTAAATAGATTTTAACCAGAAATATGATTCTTTTTTTTGGTATTCACAATTATCCTTTTCTCTTAAAGAGATTTTGATTTTCCCAAGTTTCTCTTTTTGAAGTCCAAAGATTCCAGCTTTTCTTTCTGTTGGGTTTGTAGGGGCACCATTTTCATCCCTTGAATTTTCAGCCACATATCCTTTGATCTTCAAGCAAGTTGCTCATTAATATGTTGGACCTTTAGATATTATTATGACAAAATTATTTTTGTCAAAGGCAAAAAGATAAACAATTAAGATAGAGAGATAGAGAAGAAACAAATGGCTGAAGCAATTCCAAGAATTACTTGGAACACCAAATTCTCAAGCTCCTCTTCCATTTCTCATCTCTCTCCTAATTTTCATCTCTTTCCCACCAATATCAACAGATCACAACATCTCATCAATGGCAGTTTCAGTCCTAATTCGAGAATCCGCTGCGAAGCAGCAAGCTTGGAAGGAGCGAAAACAGTCCCAGCACAGATCAAGAAACCGAAAAACCGATATGAAATGGTTAACTTGACAACATGGCTGTTGCAGCAGGAGCAAGCAGGGAACATAGATGCAGAATTAGCCATAGTTCTTTCAAGCATATCACTAGCCTGCAAGCAAATCGCGTCGCTTTTACAAAGGTCCAGTATTGTTAACATTACTGGAGCTCAAGGCACTGTTAATATCCAAGGTGAAGATCAGAAGAAACTTGATGTTATATCCAATGAGGTTTGCTGTTTTCTTTTTACCTTCCAACAATTAGATTATTGTGAAATGTAGTGCACTGATCGATAAAAATGTAATCTTTGAGTGTTGTAGTTATTCTGCAATTGTCTAAGATCAAGTGGGAGGACAGGGATTATAGCATCAGAGGAAGAAGATGTACCTGTGGCAGTTGAAGAAACTTATTCTGGAAATTATATTGTAGTGTTTGACCCCATTGATGGATCTGCTAACATCGATATTGCCTTAACCACTGGATCAATTTTCGGAATTTATGGTCCAGATCAGCAATGTCTTGTAGACATGGATGATGATTCCACGGTAATTCTCGCAATTCCTACATGAAACTTAAGTATAACTACAGTGTTATGCAAGATGAGGTCGACTATATGAATCATCATTGTCTATGTCACACCATTTATAGTCATTTCAGTACAACACTCCATAAAATAAAATTGAAAAGCATGATTTTTTTTGGATTTTCAGATTGATCAAGCTAGGGAGAAGTGTATAGTCAGTGTTTGCCAGCCAGGGAGCAATTTAGTAGCAGCAGGTTATTGTCTTTATTCAAGTTCAGTGGTCTACACACTCTCGGTAGGAAACGGAGTATATGCATTTACTTTAGACCCTGCATATGGAGAATTTGTTTTGACACATGAAGATATCAAAATACCAAAGACTGGAAGAATCTATTCCTTTAATGAGGGAAACTATGATCTCTGGGATGAGAAATTGCAGAATTATCTTGACCACTTGAAGCAACCAGGTCCTGATGGCAAACCATATTCAGGCCGTTACATAGGTTGTCTCGTGGGTGAAATCCACAGAATGTTGTTGTATGGTGGTATTTATGGAAATCCTAAGAACAAGAACAGCAAGAATGGGAACTTGAGGCTGTTGTACGAGTGTGCCCCAATGAGCTATATTGTAGAACAAGCTGGAGGCAAAGCAACAGATGGCTCCAAAAGGATACTGGAAATCATGCCTGAGAAGGTAAATCCGATAAGGAAACCCTCAATTAAGATTCTTCAATGACAATTGTAGTTGAAGATTGAATTTAAGGTGTAGGTAGTATAATATAATGAAGAAAAAAAAAAAGACAAGCATTGTTATGTGCAATGACAGCTCAAACATCATATTAGTGCCTTCTTTATGAGCAGATAGGATCTTAATGACTTCTCCTTGTTGCAGATACATCAGCGAACGCCTATTTTTATTGGAAGCCCGGAAGAAATTGAGAAGCTGGAAAACTATCTTGCCTGAGAGCTATCTCATTTGATGTATCAACTGCTGTGATGCAAGTTATGTAAAATAGACATTTTAGTTTATCAAACAGACAAAATGTACCTAAGAGGCTTCTACGTTACACAAATCCATCTTATTTTTACGAATGACTGAACAGTCAAAAGTAATTCTATTGCATTTCAATAATAAGGTCAGCTGTGATGAATTCTAGCATGTCAGCCTCCATATCTAGCTGTTGAAGAATTTAGTCAATTTCTTGCACACAAGTTCTAGTGTCTCGGGCTTCTGTTACTCTTAACTGCAAAGATGTAAATGACAAAGAATTGATTTGTATTATGGCCTCTATTAGCTCTTCGTACAAAATAGAAAGTAAAGCAACTACCACTTACCAGGACTTATAAGTTGGATACGTTTGGTAACTGATTTCACAGTTTTCACAGTATCTGAACCTGAAGAATCAATGACAATTGAAAAATATTTACATCAGTTTCACATGAAAGAAACTTACATCCAATTGCATAGTCAAGAATTCCCTTTTACCTAGTAAACTTGTATCTTTCTCTGAAAAGACTTTGGTAACTGTCGATGAAATCTGTGATGTGATCTGGTTTGCATAAATGTTGACATTTCAAGACTCATATGGTGAAATCTGTGATGTGATTTGGTTTGCATCAATATTGACATTTCCAGACTCATATGGTGACCTGTGCATTGAACATTAGATGGAAAATTAGACTATGTAAATAAGCTCGCATTATATAGAGGTTGCAACAAGAAATCTATCCTCATGGACAGAAGCACAAGAAAGTATACCCCGAAAAGGAATCTGGAGAAAAGTTCAGTTTGTCCTGACAAGAATGATCAATCCCTTGTCCATCAATGCCGAAATGATACAGCAGCTCAGAAAGACTAAAATTCGCACCCAGAATATCAAAGTTAGGTAAATCCAAGTCTAAAATATATCCTTCCTTCTCAGAATCAGATGTTGAAACCCTTTGAGAAACTTGTGGTACCTCTGAACTACTTGGAATGTCCGACGCATCAAAATCTAACCTACCTTTTACTTGATCTCTCTTAACAGACCTCTTGAAGTTTGTTTTGACTGGTGAGGAAGTTGAAACACAGTGATTTCTTTCTATAGAATAGTGTGCAATTTGTTTAGTGGGGGTCACTCGAATTGTCTCTGAAGAGATTATCATGTGGTTAGTCGAAATTAGATGAGAGGGATTATCTTCTTTGATGGAAGTTGCTGTTGAACAAATTTTAAGTGGAGATACAGATTTGTCAGTTTGGGATGAAGATTCTATTGGAGGTGTTTTAGGGTAAGAATAAGTAGTTAGAGGGGACTGAATGGGGTGGACAGACAAACACTTGGCGTTGTTAGATTCTGGGACTGGTGACTTTTTGGGTTCATCAGTTTGATCTGATGATTGAACTGCAGATCTCTTCAAAGTGTTGTTATGCTTATCATCTTGTGGCATTAAACTACCACCTGCAAGGAAAAGAGTAATGACTAGTCAATGATCACCACAGATTAAGACACAATTCACAAAGTCTACTTTCAAGAAAATTCACCTTTAAGTGGCAACTGATTGTTGGGTGACAGTGTACGAGATTTCTTGGCAACTATAGAAGCATCTGAGACAACCTTGGACCGTCTTCCTTTTGCAGTTGCCAGGACAGAATTTGGAGTAGAAAAATGCATGGTATCAGCAGCAGTGTTGAAAGGCATTGATGCTGACATAAGAGCTGGACTAGTGTATGCAGAAAAATAACCTGACAAATTTGATAATGATTAACGTCACTACCAGAGAATTTGTCCAAAATAATTGGTCTAAGAAAGGATCATCTCCTGATTCTTGCATTAAATGAATAGTGTAGGCACTCAAAACATGGAACAGTAGCTCTTTCAGGGAAAAGACAATGGATCATTATCGTATCATGGGATGACGCAAACTCAATCTTGTCTGGTTAATGATAATGATGCCTCCCTATTTCTTTTCTTCTAAGTCCAGCAGCTCTATCTGTGGATGTATGCCACTTCGCAACAATTTATTATAAGTGGTAAGGACTTTATTGAGGAGTCAAATTTAGTAATACAACAAATGTTGGTTGGTTATTGCCATTGGCTAATTTGACTATCACATCAGTGTACAGAAAACAAAGTTTCAAGAGGTCACTGAAATTACATGTTGGCTGTCTGAAAGAGTCAAAACAGCAGTCATAACTGAAAAAATAATGGTGCAAGCTTAATGCAAAGCCAATAGTAAACATCATGATGCGTGTGTAGAACATTGTTGTTGAAGTTATAGAGATAATGTTAAGGTCTTAAGGATTTATAAATATAAGGATGTCTCCGTATCTTGTAGCTCCAGTGATATCAAAATTGGGAATTTGACTCTTGAGGATTTACACCTAATAAAGTTATTTCTATATGTTGGGAATCTGGACCCAAGTGTTTCTCAAACTGTGTTTATGCTGTAAAATAGCCTTAAGAAAATGCCAAAGTATGTAGAGGAATAAGAGTACTATCTGTCTAAGACCTTGAAGCTCAACACAGATTAGTATTCAACAACCTAAAAAAATATAAAATTTTGGATACCAATTAGGAAAAATCTTGGAGCTACTGGCTCACAACTGTAGACCAAACCCGATGAATAGATTTTGGTGATCTCCTTTTCGTAGACTAGCCTTATTCATGTAGTTTCTGGTTTTTTGATATCTATTACCATATGATATTGTTAACTTTTTTTTTTTGTATGTTTTGTAATGGTTTTTCGATTAGCTGTCATGTTTTCTTCATTCTCTCATTTCTAGCTCATAATCATTTTGATTTGATTCATTTGGAGCCAAGGATCTTTCAGAAAGAACATCTCTACCTCCATGAAGTAGGACTAAGATCAACATACACTTTAACCATCTAAGACTCCGCTTATAGGATAACACTGGATATGTTATTGTAAAGATCCCATATAACATAACACTAGTGAAAAAGTATATAACAAAACAAATAGGCAAGTATATCTAGCTCTTTGGTGAGGATAGTTAAAATGGAAATAAAAAAGAGAGAATCGAAACCTGCTGAAATTGGGGATAACCCATTACTTTGTTGGAGCAAAGTGCTTGATTTGGGCATTGAAGAAGCAGGAATTGAGGGAGGTGGCACTAGATTTGCACTTGCATTATAATCATTCATAACTTCTTGCATCCCTCTTAACAAATTTTGAACCTGCAATTTCTCTTGCTCCAGAAAGACTTTCTGCTCTTTCAAACATATGTACTCATCAAACATTGCACCTAAACTCAATAAACTCCTAGGCGCCTGTTCAAAATATCATAAAACATAAAATTCAAAAAGAAAAAAATCAACCCAAAATCTAGAGCTCTCAATTAATTCATTAATACATAAACAGAATTTAGAAATCCTGAATAGTAAGTAGGTCTAAACCCATAATTTTAAAAATATAATGGGTTCAATGCAACGAAAATACATAAAACTTAATGTGAATTGTGTACCTCCTTGACCGGCAATTTGGAGAGAAGATGAGAAGCTTCAGAGCGGAAGGTGGATCGGGTTTCGATGAAATGGCTATCGGAGAGATAACGATCAACGATGAAAGCAACTTGGACCGGAGTTACTTTTCCTTTGCCAATGTTTCCAGCTCTTCTTGGTTTGGTTTGCTTCCCCATTTCCACTTTATCAAGCAGCGATCGAAGAAGGAGGAAGAAAAATGGCTGAAGATTTTTTTGGGGGAAATTGCAGTGATTTTGTTGGAGTTGTGAATAAGGAGGGAAATTGCACGGGGAATGTGAAGACTTTATAATAAGCGCGGATTTAAAAAAAGAAAAAGCTAAAGGGCGGTAAAACAATAGAAGAGTAATCCTTTATAGTCACCGCCATACAATCTTTTGATTATTCCTAATTTGTTCTCCCAGAGAATAGAAAATAGTCAAAACATTATTAAAAGAAAAAATAAATATGAAAAAAGTCTCAATTATTCTCTTAAACATTGAATAATTTACTTATTTTGAATTATAAAAAAGATTTTAACAATTCACATAATATGGACTAGAGCTAAGTAAGTATTGTGGCTTCCAATTTTTTTCACTTGACCTTTGTACCCAAAAGAGGGACTTTGATATGGTATTCATTAATCTTAAGAAGGTCTATGATAATGTTATGAGATATGTTCTCTGGAGGTATCTAGAAGCGAAAGGTGTTCCAATAGCATATATTAGGGTGATAAAGGACATGTATGATGAAGCTAAAATTGGGGTAAGAACCGTGGGAAGAGACTCGGAGTATTTCTTTTGTTGAAATGGGACTTCATCAAAGATCTGCGTTGACTTTTTTTCTTTTTGCCCTACAATCTATTCAAGAGGAAGTTCCATAGTATAAGCTATTTGCGAATGACATAATACTAATTGATGAAACTTGGGATAAAGTTAATGATTGGTTGGAAGTGTGGAGACATAATCTAGAGTCTAAAGGGTTCAAATTGAGCAGGACCATAAAACAGAAAACTTAGTGTGCAAATTAAATATTGCGAGGGATGAAATGAACATTAACGTGAGGCTTGCACTCAAACTATTCCTAAGAGAGAGAGTTTTAAATATCTTGAATCCATCATTCAGAGAAATGGTAATATTAATAATAATATCACGCATCGCATTGGGGCAACATGGATGAAGTGGAGATTTATCTCTAAAGTATTATGTGATAAGAAGATATCACCCAAACATAAAGGTAAGTTTTATGGAATGGTGGCTAGATCGTATTTGTTATATGAGGTGGAGCGCTAGCCAGTCAAAAACTCTTATGTTCAAAAGATGCAGGTTGAAAAGCTGAGAGTATTGAGGTAGATGTGTGGTCCATACTAGGTGTGATAAAATTAGGAATAATTATTCGGAAGAAAGTAAGGGGTGGTCTTTGTAGTAGATAAGATGAGAAGCGGGACTGAGATGGAACGTGTGATGGACGGACGCTATGATGGAATACACCCTATAATATCCCCTATGTTCCTGTAGTTATATGATGAGAGGGTCTTCCACAGGAACTAAAGGATCAAAAACATCCAACACCCCAGCAGAATTTATAGGTTCTATTTATCTAGTTAATCCATAAGGATCGGACACCTATATTCAAGGATCATATAAGCCTGTTACAGTAAATGAACCAAACCACAGGGATAGATTTACAACCCATAAAGAGCGTGCAAGTGAACACCCTTCGTTGAAAATTACAATATGTATATATATATCAGAATTTATAAATTACTAAATATATATTTTCTTTGCACAATCTTATCTTAGTGGGAAAGGGTGTGCAGTTTTTGCGTGAGATTGAGGTTCGAATCTCACATTTTTTGACTTTTTGTTCACAACTTACGTAAATTCATTCCCAGAGAGTTTTTTCTGGGTCCACTTATCCAGCAACTTTCTTCTTTATAACACCCCCTTTTTTTTAAGTCTTTTTTTATATGGCTCTTTGCCCTCCCTAAAATCAAAGTTATATTAGTTGACTTCTTTAAGGATTATAAGATACTATTTCTTCCCTCATAATTTATTTATAAATTATTCATTATGAATAAAAAGATAATTTTAAAATTATATTATTTTTAATTATAAAAATAATGTATTTTTTGACGTAATGAATATTTATTAATTGTTAAATTTAGTTGAAACCTTAATTTGGATATTTATTTGTAGTAGATAGAAAATAATATTTCAAACAAATTTCTATCAAGAAAAAAAAAAGATTATGTGCAATTATACATATATTACTGTATTTTTCATTTCATTCTAAGTAGGTTATTAAGAGGTCTGGATCGAAAAAATTTAATAACAAGTTAATTTGCCATATTTTTTTAGCAAAATCAGGATAACTATTCGAATTTGAAATCTTTGATTATAATTCTCACACATTTTCTATCAAAACACAAGAAATTTAACCTATTAAAATTAAAAAGTAGCGGAACTGAGCATCTAAAATAACTGTAGATTTAAGTAAAAATTGATAAATTGGTGTTTTTTTTAAAAAAAAAAAATTGTGATATGTATTTAGTGAAAATCTTGACTCATTCATTATATAATTATTTTTTTAGTTTATACAATTTATCATGTATATTTAAAACAAAAAACAACGCGAATTGAAGAAAAAAATTCAGATGGTTTGTATTTGGTGGAAAAAAAATTATTGACGTCATTTTGTTAATTACTTCTTTAAATTTTGCACCACTCTTTATAAAATGTCTAGCTCCGTCACTGTGTGCAGAGGAGGAGTGTCGACATTTCGGTCAGGAGGTGTGAGAAGTTGAATTTAAATGTTATGCAAAGGGATAAAGGTAGAGCAAAAAAGTATTAAGGAGAAGTGATTAGACAAGATATGGAGCAGCTTCATATCACCGAGGACATGAACTTAGATAGAAAAGAATGAAGGTCGCGTATTAGGGTAAAAGGTTAATAGGCTCATAGGGGTGAGATGTTCTCTTTGCCTTGTGATGTAATAGATTAGTAGAATTAGTTGCATCTTTATATATTATGTTGTGATTGCCTGACATTTATTTTGCTAATTTTACTTGATTTATAAAATTGTCATTATTTTTCATTTTAATCTCTATTCTATATCTACTATTTTTTTGCTTTTAAGGCTAGTACATTTGAGCCGAGGATCTTTTGAAAATAACTTCTCTATCTCTATGAGGTAGTGATAAGATCTGTGTGCACGTTATCCTCCCAGACTTCACTAGTGAGAATTTTACTGGACATGTTATGGTTTTGATAGATGAATACTCCATTAAAGAAGAGTAATTTTGGGAAAAAAAAATTATGAGTACATCTTTGCATTTGAAAAAATCATTCATTTTGGACCATAAAAAATGCTAAAGGTGCAAATCCTTTTCAATTTACTTTTATTCTAACAAAGTAAATCATCCTTCGGACAACAAGCAAGCGTGGCTTTCAAAATTTGCTGAGAAGAGCTGGGCTTTGTGATGACTGATGTGTCGAATTTGACAGCACATTTGACGTTTTTAATCATGAATACATGCAAGTTCTTGAGCAATTTTTGTTAGGTTAGATTGTTTTTAAGCAATTTTTGCAGGAAAATAGATCCATAGTGCAAATGTGTGTTGTTAAATTTTTCGTCTTAATTGATTTCTAGTGATTGCAATCATTAGAACTTTGCTTAAATAAAACAAGGATTCAACGTTGCTAATCCTCGTAAATGATTGATGTTGTAGCAAACTCGGCCAATTTAGAACAATTATTGAAGTTCTTATTGTGATCACTTGGCTAGAGAGAATGAAAATGAACTCCATCTGAAAACGTTGAGAATCATTTTAGTGTATTAATCTAAGCTTGCACGCTTAGCACCAGAAGGGGCCTAGAAATAATGAAGGTAGATACAACCAAGAAATAATGAAGAACCATCATGTAACTCCAAATCGAAAAGACTTGTGTGACAAGTCAAGGCAATAACTATGAGAAGCACATACGATCAATCATAAAAATAGAACAAGGTAGTAGGAAGCAGAAAAGGCAATACACAAGGTAAGTAAATAGCAAAAGAAACTTAATAGTCATAAAACCAAGACAGAACAACACAACCACAGGAATTAAGTACTACTATTACAATACTGCAGATTGTCTTTGAAGCTAACATAAAAATTACATGATAGCACTAGCAATCAAGACACATTACATTGCTATTGCCAAAACACCATCAACAGGAAATTGTGGTTTGGCATCATCCAAATTAAGCATGGATATCCTCCTCTTCTTCTTCGTCCTCGTAATACTCTCCCTCCTCATCAGCAGTTGCATCCTGATACTGCTGATATTCAGAAACCAGATCATTCATGTTACTTTCTGCCTCGGTGAACTCCATCTCATCCATTCCTTCCCCAGTGTACCAATGCAAGAAAGCTTTTCTCCTGAACATAGCAGTGAACTGTTCGCTCACACGCCTAAACATCTCTTGAATGGATGTTGAGTTTCCAATGAAGGTAGATGCCATCTTCAGCCCGGTTGGTGGGATATCACAAACAGTTGACTTAACATTGTTTGGAATCCATTCAACAAAGTAGGAAGAGTTCTTGTTTTGCACATTGAGCATCTGCTCATCCACCTCTTTTGTGCTCATCTTACCCCTGAACATAGCAGAGGCAGTCAAGTATCTTCCATGACGTGGGTCAGCTGCGCACATCATGTTCTTGGCATCCCACATTTGTTGTGTAAGTTCTGGAACTGTCAAAGCCCGGTATTGCTGAGAACCACGTGAAGTCAATGGTGCAAAACCAACCATGAAGAAGTGGAGCCTAGGGAATGGAATCAGATTCACAGCTAATTTCCTAAGATCAGAGTTCAACTGTCCAGGGAAACGCAAGCAACAGGTGACACCAGACATTGTAGCTGATATCAGATGGTTTAGATCTCCAACTGTTCAATTCAAAGAGGGAAATAAGAACAGCGAATACTATGACAAAAAATGTTCCACAATAAGTTTCAACAATCAAATATATCAGATTATTCAAAACTTCAAAGAGTCAAATTCAAAAACTGATGAGAAATATCGAACATGGTAAGGCAACAACAATTAAACAGGTCAGGCAAAGAAAAGTAAAAAATCGAGACGCTGAAATTTCTTACAGCTTGGGGTGGTAAGCTTTAGGGTTCTGAAGCAGATGTCATATAAAGCCTCATTGTCAAGGACCATGCACTCATCGGCATTTTCAACCAATTGATGCACGGACAATGTAGCATTGTAAGGCTCAACAACGGTGTCAGAAACCTTAGGTGACGGGAAAACGGAGAAGGTGAGCATCATTCTGTCTGGGTATTCTTCTCTGATCTTAGAGATAAGAAGCGTTCCCATACCAGACCCTGTTCCTCCACCCAATGAATGGCACACTTGAAATCCTGAAAATCAAACACAGAAAACGTCAACAAATCCCTCAAAACGCACAGATCTATAACAACATCAACATCAAATGAACACAAAAAGCCTTAAAACACAAACCTTGAAGGCAGTCACAGTTTTCAGCTTCCTTCCGAACCACATCTAGAACGGCATCGATCAATTCAGCACCTTCTGTGTAATGTCCCTTAGCCCAATTGTTACCAGCACCAGATTGTCCAAAAACAAAGTTATCGGGACGGAAGATCTGTCCATAAGGACCAGATCTGATACTATCCATGGTACCAGGCTCCAGATCCATAAGAACAGCCCTAGGAACAAACCTTCCACAGGTAGCCTCATTGTAATAGACATTGATTCTCTCGAGCTGGAGATCAGAATCACCACTGTAACGACCGGTAGAATCAATGCCGTGTTCGGCACAAACAACTTCCCAGAACTTGGCACCGATCTGGTTGCCGCATTGTCCACCTTGAATGTGAAGGATTTCACGCATTTTGGAACTGAGATCTGGAAAAAATCTGAAGAAAAAATGTGCAGATCTCACAAGAGAAATGAAAAGAGAGATAAATTGTAGGGGACAATGAGGGGGTGGGGTGGGGTGGGCTGTATTTTATAGTGAGGTTTGATGATATTTTTCTCACCGTCCTCTAGGATTTGAAAGAAAGGGATGGATGAGCTGTAACGGATAGTGAATTTACGGCTCAGATGTATTCATTTTTTATGAAGAGTTCAGATATTTTTATATATTTTTTATTTATCACTATACGATAGAAATTTTTGAAATTTGAAAATTAATGGGGACCAGCTGGACCAGGACCTCAGTGTGACGTTGATTTTTCTTCTTATTACTCTCTCCGTTTCATAGTATTCTTTCCTTTTTGATCTGTTAAAAAATAATATCATTTTAATAATTTATTTTTTTATTTTCATTAATTTTGGATGGAGCCAAAGATTTACTATTTTTTGACCTTAGAGTATGATGGAATAAAGCAAAATGACTCTTTAAATTATCTGACGCTTTTTTCATTTGTGAAGTAGCAGTTAGTCGATGCAACTTTCAGTGCTCCTCATGGGTCATCTGGAAACAGCCGCTTTATATTTTTAAACATAGGGGTTAGGCTGCGTACATCCGACCCCCCCTCACCCCGCAATGAGCGGGAGCCTTTTGAGGCACTGGGGTATGTTGTTGTTGTTTAATAATTTATTTTTAGAATTCTTTTTTTATTTTTAATGAAATAATTCTCAATAATATAAATATTTAAGAATAATTTTAGAATACAAGAATGCTTTTTCTTACAAAAATCGTATCAAAACAAAGGATGTCACATATAATAAAATTATGGGAGTACTAATTTATCAAGTGGTCATTTATTTTGTCTCATTTGTACCCTTTATAAATTCAACTAGAAATCGATGTTCGTGCAAGCACGAAGTCAATATTTATTATTTTTTATTCTATAAATTGAATTTAAAAAGTTAATTAAACTTCAATATAATTTAAAAATATTTTAAATTTTAACATTGTGAATAATAGTACTATTTTACGTAATATTTAAATAATATATGTTACTCCTCTTGTCTCAATTTATATGGCACTGCTAAAATTTTGAAGTAATAATTCTAAAAAAAAAAAGGTGAAAAACGATTTTGTCTAAAAAGAAATCTTTTAATGAAGGCAAAAAGTTCAAA
>JAABOM020000002.1:23988635-24010080 GCA_011800125.2 Solanum clarkiae
AGGCTGCGTACATCCGACCCCCCTTACCCCGTAATGGGCGGGAGCCTTTGAGGCATTGGGGTAATGTTGTTGTTGTTTAATATTGAATAAGTAAAAATGAACCGAGGAGAGAGTAGCAAATAATGTTCAACCCAAGGGTAGAGTCACAACACAGTTTATGGTTGGTTAGGAACTTAGTCGTTTGTAAAATAACAGACTGAAAATGGTAGGTAGAATTAAATTTCTGTAAAATATCAAAGAAGGTCCGATGCATTGGGCATATACAAAATAGTACTTCAATTTGTCATAGAAAAGCATATACAAAATATTGAACAAGAACCATATCAAAGAAACTATAAAGTGCAAATTCCAAGAAGATAAAGGTTTTTCATTTTTCTTTTCAAATTGTATAAAAATCTTGCTCTCGGCCAACAAACAGCATCACTCTGTATTTTCTATTTTATTTTTGAAATAATAAATGACATCACAGTTCCCGCTGCAGAATTATGAACCAGTATCCAGTATCGGATGCAATTATGAAAAATAGACGAGGAAAAACAGTTCACAAGTTTTTTCGGATTAGAACACTGAAAATTGTTCCTCCCTCGTCATGCATTAGCTGCACTATTGTCCTTATTTTCATTTTCCAAGGTTTCAGGTTTGCTGCTGATCGCAGGGGAAGCATCCATCAAGCTGGCGGCAATTGCAGCTTTCAGATCCTCATCTTCTTCATCTAAGAGCATCCCTTGTTCCTCGTATTGGCGGTAGGGAGCAGAAGCCCACTGATTTTGACCACTTCTGCTAGCTGTTCTCTGTGCAGCATTGTGGGACTTGGTAATCCTCTCAGCATCTTCTGGTAACAGCCACTGTCCATAGCCGCTAGAAGCTTCAGAAGAAGAGATTGGACATTCCTTGGGAAATTTTCCCCTCACCAGGAAAATGCTCCAGCCAAAGCCTTTCAAGGAGTCCAGATATGCTGAAAGGTAAAATTTGGAAAGGTGCTCAGGAGCTGGCTTGAGACTGTCAAAGTTGTACCACTCCCCATTTACTTTCCTGATACAGAACCAATGGTTCTGCAAGTGACAGATAAATGCATTTTCCAGTTCTGGGTCAATCTGAGCTGGTTCAGCAACTGGGCTATCCAGAGGAATGATTTGAAGATCCCACACCTCCAATGCCTTTTGCAAAACCTGTAACCAAATTTCAAGTCAAAATTTAGCTCCTAGAGCCAAAGCAGAAAGGTGATTTAAAGGAAATCATTGGAAAAATAGCATCAGTCACAGGATTATGCAAGTCATATGGTAATAGCGTCTCTCTCCACTTGGTGGAAACTGGTATCTCAATTTTCACATGCTATTGTTTCTCAAACTCAAACACATTAAACAAAACTTTGTGCTAGATAAATGAGCATAAACTCAGGCTAAAGCTAGATCCTACAGGACAAACTATACGGGTCGTTTAGTTGGGAACAACTTATCCCACGATTAGTTATTCCAAGATATTCCACCATGTATATGGGATAACTTATCCCATCACTATGGTATAAATGGTGGGATAAGTTATCCCAAACTTGGCAACCAAATAAGATACCAAAATTTTATCCCTTCACTATTTTTTTATCCCATGACTATTTATTTTTATCCCTCACACCAAACGACCCCTAAGAGTTCTGCATCTCCACCATTGCAACATAATTTTTGTTGTCTGGTATTTCAACTTTTTGCCAGATTCACTAGCTAGTATATTTAATGTTTAACCTCAAAATCGTTACTACCAGCATATCCATTGAAAAGGTAATCATCATTCATCAGAAAGGATAAACAAAATGAGAACAAGCACGAATGCACATTGCATGCAAGAAAGGATAATTACAATAAGGATAACCAGAACTTTAAATTCGAAAACAGTACAGCCATACAGACATAAAATTTGGAACATTACAATTTAACTGGTGGTTCTCAAGAATCAAGATAATGCTTAGTGGCGGAAACAAGCATCACCCCGCATCTAAAACACTAGTTCGGTAAGCCTATCGATCCAAGCAAGTCCAACTAGTTTAAGCGCCACCTTTGAGACTTCTAAAAGCAAACTAATGCCTATTCCGTTTGGTACTTCTGGTGCTTATGTTGTACATAATGTTAATCCTGTAGCAGATCAATATAATGTTAATTCCGTAGCAGATCAATTCTAACGAGCCTTTCAAACTAGTACTATTAGTAATCGACTCTATAGCTTCTTCAATAAACGCTGGTCTTTCGACTTAAGCTTTCCCCACATAAAACATGATCCACTAGAACTAATATAAATCACAAGGGATGCTGACAAATTATTATCATTTCTTCTCTGTCTGTGGTAAAATAGGCTTGCTGGCCACTACCATAATCAGAAAAAAAGGGGGCTATGCTTATGTTTTTGATTGATTGAATTAATGAATTTGAATTCTACCAAATATTTAAATTATTTGACAAGGGTTTATATAGAATGTGCCTTCATTCATATGATTACTCTTTATATTGGGAGAAAGGATATGATATTCGATTTTGAGACTAATATCAGACACCACTTACTGTAGTCACAAAGCTACTTTCAATCTTTCCTACTTTTTACTTTTTTATTAGAGTGGTGCTTAGGCCAGGTTGCATGCATCTCAAGTACTTCTAAGTCAAACTCTTCCACAACTTATCAAACTCCTTAATCAATATCAACAAGATGTCGCGAATGTATATAAATAGAAAATCATAACTGCAGTAGAAACCAGAGTCATTTGCAAAACAACATTTCCAGAACAACAGGAACCAGAGAAAAAGTTCACCAACAGTTTTGTGAACAAAATGTCACAGAAATATAGCAATCTTCGTCTGTATTATGTTCTCTCTTTATTCTTTTTTCCCCCTCAGTCTCATCATTTTTCTCCCCTCTTCTTTTTTTCCTTTCTGACAATACTAGTGTCAAACCAACTTTGCATCCTGAGTAATCCACAAATACCTGCTACACTCTACAACTTTGCATCCTGAGTAATCCACAAATACCTGCTACACCCTATAAGCACATGTATCGAGTAACTCTGTCCCCTTAAAGCCTGCTATGGGAGATGACAAGAATTCACCTAGTTTCGCCTCTATTTGGATTCAAACTTCACTAGGTTGTACTCCACCTATTCGACGACTAAGCAACATCCGGGGCTTTTTCTTTACTTCCTTTTTGTTTTATATATTAAAAAGTTCATTTTTAGGCCAATTTAGAGTGTGCCATATTTTTGTGTACTATGGTGATTAAGCACTCGTTTAAAAGAAAATACAAGACCAGTTCATACTTAAAAGTTTCTCCCACATCCCATCAGCACTCGAACTAAATTATGATAGAAATTCTACTTTTTAAACTTGACTCATGTCAAGACTCAAGACTGAAACCAATTTATTTCTTCGACGTTATGTTTAGGAGAATTTCATTATACCGGCATTCATTGTTGGAATAATCTAGTATGATTTTACAACATCATACCAAGTATGATGCCAAAAGTGGGGTCTGGGAGGGTAGTGCATATGTAAACCTTACCCCTTACCTTAATGTAGAACGATTCTAGTACCCGAAAAATAAAGACCTCATCTTAATTTAACAATCATAGAATTCATTATGCTTGGAAGAAAACAGGAAAGCCAGAAGAAAATTAGACTTTGCTACTTGAAGAGAATATAAATCCATGACAAATCTTGCAAGCATAACAGGTCTTATAGCCTCAAAACTTAATCTCAGACAAGAGTGCCATATGTAGCCTTCTCCTCTCTATAAAGAATCGATTCCTTTCCCACTAAACGTTATAGAAATAGTTGACATGCTAAATTCATATTTCTTGTACTGGAATTTTGATATCTATACCATTCACAAACACAATGTCATCATATAAAACTTGGATTCTGCAATCTTTATATACAAGATTCCATTGCAATAGAAGGCTATGTTGCCCGAACTCTTCAAAAGTGTCAGCAGGTGGGTTTTGGATTCTACAAAAGTAGTGTATTTTTGGGGAATCCGACACGGGTACGGCATTAAAAGTAAAGAGTCCGCGTAACTTAGATAGAAGGCCGGGTTTCAGTGTTCATAATAAATAATAATATGACCTACAAAAACTAACAAGATATTTCCTAACTTTATAAGTCTACAGTCTACACATTATGACAAATACAATTTTTATTAGTCATAGAAGTTCAGTTATGCTAAGTGTTCAGATATTAGAAATAACATAATAAATTCATCTTACAAACTTCACCTAGAAATACAAAGCAAATATAGATCTCCACCACACAAAGGTCCCTTAATGTCATGTAATACAACCAGGTAATTGTGCTACACAAAAGTGTTTTCAACATTCCTATTACGCACTGTAGGTGATCATGATAACTCTTTATGTAGGAAAGAGATGACTTCTGATCAGGACACTAACATCACACCACATTTGCTGGAGACTAACATCACAAAGCATTTACTGCAATCACATCAAGGTATTTTAATCAAATTCTTTCACAACTAAAATACCTTAACTTAAAGAGTTTCCAAATTAACTTCCAACGTGAGGATTGAAGGGAAAAATTAACCAAAGTAGAAACCAGAGTAATCTGCAAAAAGAAAAGGATCAGAGAAAAGGACCCATCAAGGGATTTGTTAATAGAATGAGTAACTTATACATAGTGATCGCCATCTAAGCTATGTTCACCTCTTTCTTTTTCCTTTTTAAGCTGCTCCTTTTTTCCCATTTGGAGTTGGAGTGGTTATATTTAGATCATGCCATATATGTCACATAATATGGTGATTATTGCTAGATATAAGAATGAGAATAGCTCCTAACTAAAAGTTGAACATATCAGTGCACAAATTCAGATTTAAATAATGCTTCTCCTTTTTTTACTCGATTAATCACACCGAATCAGCTGCTTCCTTATGTTGAATCATGCAGTACTACCAAGGAAGAAAAAGATTAAGTTGCAGAATATTACAGCAAACAACCTAGTATGAATCTGGTCTCCTGATTAGAGACCCCATCTTTAGTTTTCACTTATATAGAATTATTATGTGTGCCTAACCACCTAACAGAAATCGCATATATAACATTTTCTTTGCCAACTGAAGACACTGGTTGCACACCTTAGATGCCTAACAGGTAATTTGGATCTAGAACCCAGCCCATACCATGTTGACAGATGGGGCCTTCTCTCCAGTAGAAGATCTGCTCCAATCCCCCAAATCCATTGCAAAAAGAATGCAATCTCTATCCTTTCAGAAGTCTCCTCATTGCGCTGGCATTCTGATATCCATTTCATTTTTAAACAAGATAGTGCATTAAAGTTGGATGCTTTCCTTCATTGTCAGTATATACAACATATGTAAAATTGATAAGATATTTGTTTTACGAAACAAAATTTCGTTGAGGGGCAGGACTAGTGCTTTTTTAAAAAATATTGAGGATCACATTTTGAATATCTACAAATTCCTTACCAAAAGGAGACGACAATCAACAAGTTCGGAGATTACTTGGGGGAGTGTGATTTGGAATCTCAAATTTAAAAGGAACTTTCGATCGATGATAATGGAGTTTCCAATTCTTCAAATGCTCTATAATCAAACCTCACTGGTAGCGGATTAGGATTCTTGGAAATGGGAGTTCGGGAGCAGTGTGCAGTCATAGTAAAGAGTTACTACTATAAGTTGCTAGTTAGAGAGAGAGATTTCCTTCTTTTTTGGGGGGAGGGGGGCTAGGATCTAGGGAACCAAAGAGGTGTTCTGTGGCTTGGTTTGTGATTAGGGGTGTGATTCTGATAGCAACAGAACCGGGGAAAGTATACAGAAAAGACAGTTTGGTTTTGACGCATCTTAACATATCCTCCCTCTAGCACCATTCACAGTTGACTCTCAATTTCATCTCTCATCTGAGGATGGGAAGAAAGAAAGCATTGATTACAAGGGAGATGTCTATGCACTTAAGACCGTTCGTGATTCCCACCCGTGAATCACTAATGAAGGAGCATGTATATTCTTTCAAGCTACAGGACTAGTCAAGAGCGATATAAAAGGCTAGAAGTCGACTCAGATTTATATCAAGGTCATATATGCATGTTTAGTATAACTGCCACTTCAAATCCATTGAGTCAATGCAAGCAATGTTGTTCCCACGCGTAGAACCTGTCATCCAATGCTTTTGATTCAACTCCCAGACAACCAAAAGAGGTATGTGGGAAGATAGGGTTAGCCCCTGCGGAAAGCATTATCGAGGAATGATTATCCAGGAACTGGAAGATGGTTGGTGTGACACGCCTATATCCCCCACAATCAATCCACAAGGCGTCAGGCGACTGGAGCAACCTTTGAAGGCGCTCGGCCAGAAAACTTAAGGAAGATGAGAATCACATATGTTAATTGGTGTTTCGTGTGCAAACACTCAGGAGAAGATATAGATCATATCTTACTGTGTTGCTGAGTAGCATCACATCAGGGTGGGAGCTTTAAATATGATTCAAGGATACAGTGGACCACAACAGGTATCGTGAATGATCCACTATTTAGTCGGACATTTAGAGGATGGAAAAGGATAAGCTGGTTGTGTGTTGTCGCTCATTAGCACTTATAAGGTTAGTATGGAGGAAAAGAAACAGTAAAATTTTGAGGCAGAAGTTTGATTTTGTGTATTATGAGGAAAAATCTCCTTTTTGGTGCATCCATGAGGTTCTTTTTGTATAGAAAATTGCATTTCTTGGACTCTTTACTTTCAAATATACCTTATGAGTTCTTCATTATTGATAAAAAATACACTTTACTTGACAAAAAGGGAGTAAATGATCATATACACGACAAAAACGAAGTAAATGATCATAATGGTCCTTAACGTATGGGATTTGGTTCAATTTGGTCCTTAATGCATAAACACAACCGCAATGGTCCTTATCGCATGGAAATTATTTCCGTTTGGACCTTAATGTAATAAACACAATGAAAATGGTCCTTAATATATTTCCAAAAGTAATCAATTTGGTCATAAGACATACAAGCAAAGATAATCGCTTCATAAATAACAATTACACCTAGTGTAATCCCACATAGTGGGGTTGGGGAGGGTAGGGGGTTGGGGAGGGTAGCATGTACCCAGGCCTTAACTCTACCCTCAGACCTCAGGTTGTTCCCGATAAACCCTCGATTCAAGACAAAAGTAGCTTCACACCTCCTTAGCAATGCATCCACACAGCTCATCGTCAAATGCCCAAACTATCTCAACCTCACTTCCTCTATCTTGTCTACCACGGAGATCACTCCGACCTTGTCATGTATAATTTTGCTCCTAATCCTATGACTCCTAGAATGCCCACATCCGTCTGAGCATCCTCATCTATGCTACCTCCATCTATAGAACGTAAACATTCTTGAAGGGCCAACAACCTGCCTCATTCAACAATGTAGGTCTAACCACCACTCTATATAACTTACTTTTAAGCCTTGGTGACATTCTCATCACACAGTATCTCAAAGGCAAGCCTCTATTTCATACACCCTGCTTCAATACGATGTGTGACATCATCATCAATCTCCTTGTTTCCATGGATCAAAGACCCAAGATACTTAACACTTCTCAAGTATGTGAGAGCTAATACTTCCCAATTCAAAATCCTTGACTTGCTATCAATTTATCAGTCTGAGCTAACAAGTAAAACTAGTGTGAATCATAAGCAATTCAATGAAAGAATTGTCATCCATTAGGACTTTAGAGGATTTTCTATTCAACAATAGAGCAAGTAAACTAGTACAGATTTGGAGCTACTTAAGATTGACTAGGTTCCATTCATATTCAAGATTGACTGAGGTTCTAGCAAATCAAGTTCCACCTAATTACACGTTTGTACACTATATGTAATCAATTACACTAGGGCTAAACATATTACGCATACACATGGCAGGACTAACTAAACCATCAAGTACTATTTTTTATTGATTATAGTGCCCAAGCTAACGTGACACACCGCATCTATATCACGAGGTATTGCTACCTTTCACGAGCACTGGTACCAGTTAAATGGGAAAAATCACTTAATGTTTTTTTGTCTGTGTCGGGATTTGAACTTGAGATCTCATACAATCAAACCTCTCTATAAGAGTATCGTTTGTTCCGATATTTCTTTTATTGTTATAGCAAAATGTTGTTATAGAGAACATATGATACTATATAATATGAAAGATCGGTTCCAGAGAAAACATGATTATCATGGTGAAATACTGTTATAGAAGGTGGTTATTATAGAAAGGTTTGGATGTGTGTGGTTGTCAATCTATAAACACGTTGCAACAGTTCAAACCCTTCGCAAAGTAGGACTATGAGTTCTGAAACAGGATTTCAGAATGATTTGAACTGTACAAGCTACTACTTCCTCCTTAAAGTTAAATATTCATGAAAAAAGAGAATCATACAATGAAAGTTTGAAAATACAGAAAAACCTCTCGAAATTTCCTTATGATTCTTAATTTGAATTAGCATTATTCAAAATCTGACTACTACTGAATCCTCGAGTTGCTCCATTTGTCATCCAAAGTCAAATAAAACAACAACAAAACATCAACGTAAGCAACTTCAACATCAATTTTCCTAACAAAATACAACCTTTGCTTCCATATGCTCAACGAGAAGGTAAAAATATTGACTACACATAAATTAAGCTTCCATTCAAAAGAATGCCTCGAAATCATAGGACTTCAATTTTCATCAATTTTCCTAACAGAATACAACCGTTACTTCCGTATGCTCAACGAGAAGGTAAAAACATTGACTACACATAAATTAAGCTTCCATTCAAGAAAATGCCTCCAAATCATAGGACTTCAATTTTCAATTAGCATAAAACGCATAAGAAGAAAACCCCAAGTGGGAGCCAGAAGTGTAGAGCGGAAGTAACAATATTGGAAACTAAAGGTCCGAATCCCAGTATACTACAACAGTCAATAAATCCTTCACGTCTACCTAGGGTTTGGTGGCACATTTAACTATACATATAACAGTAGATTAGTGGAGGTGTACCCAACCTGCTTAATCTGACCTAGTCCACCATGTTATTCGAAATAATTATTTAAAAAAAAGGAACTGGACAAATGAGTGAACCTGGATGCTGAAATCGCCGTCAAGGGAAACATTATGAGACTCTTCGGGAACAAAGTCGCCGCTGCCCTGAACCATCATCTGCCGCTCCTTACGGTCAAGATCGGAAGCGACTGCCGCCAAATCGAACTCTGAGAAGAAAGGCCCTTGTAAAACGGTGTTTACACAATGTACAGCGCAAAGCTTAGATTCTTGTACCTCGTGGTACAACATCCCTCCATTGCTAACTCCTTCCATTCTTCCTCCCAACTTTCCTTGTCTTATCACGAAGCTAGAGAAACCCTAGGTTAGGGTTTCGATCAGCAGATTGCCCTTTTTATTATGTTTATTTGGAATTTATGAAAATAGGAATGTGATAACTTCAGTTTATTTGGAAGGTAGAACTGGTGATACTTGAGAAGTGCAAAAACAGTTTTTGGTCACTTCACTTTCTTACTTGACACGTCATCTGATATTCTTGGGCACTCCAGATGAACAACAACAAACATAGTTTAGTTCCATTCTCAGGTCGAAGAAGAGCACAGTGTCACAACGAAGGGTGTGCAAAAATTAAATTGATCAATAAATTTAATCGATATTTTTTATTAGTTTATTGTTGTTGGGTTACTGAGCTAATTGTTATCTAGTTTATGTCCTCTATTGATTCTGTGATAGAAGGATCCACCACAGTTGCCAACTCCCCTATCACACAGTCCTCCAATTACCTCACAAACATGTGCTTCAGTAAGTTGTATTTGTGTCTAGAATGGTCCTTCTAAATCTAGGATTGCCACCATTGGTGATGTTGTTCATGACCCCTGTAGAATTTTATTGGTAACTGAAATTGGAAGATGTAGCAATAGGTCCTACTTTTCTCATAGAATAATTATTCAAATTCACTGGCCTAGATCCTCTAGCATTTGCAAATAAGGTTGCCTCGGCTAGTCTAGCTAATCCACAAGCCTTTCGCAAAGTTTGAGATTCTTGCATTATAATAATACCTAATAATTTTTTCTTTAGTCCACCCAAAAAAAAAAAAAAGAACAGCTTGAGGTCCAGTTAGGTTGCACTAAGCTAACAACTTACAAATGAGAATTGAAAATCTCTAACTGTGCTTGTTTGTCTCAATTGTTTCAATTCCAACATAGGCTCAGAGAAATCATCCTCAAATATTTCCGATATAGTTGTTAGATACTCATCCTAGTGAAGTGGTACAAGAGTATTTCTGCATTTTACATAGGACTGATGCCAAGCTAAGGCTTCATCATCTAAGTTTATAGCAACAAGCTTAATCCTATAGTGAAGAGGTATTTTATGTACTAAAAAATATTGTCCAATCCTGTAAAACCAAATTTTGAGATTCTCACCATTGAAGCTAGGGAAGTTGAGGTTATGACTTCGAATATGATTAGTCTAATGTGGATTAGATCCGAGAATACCCATTGCAACTGGAGGTCCTGTATCTCCGGGAAGTGGGAAGATGCATTCTCCCTGGCCTGATGATGGAGGGTGAAGTCCATCTACTGAATCCTTAAATGTATTCACAATCCTCAACATCTCTGTTTGCCGCCTATCCTTCAGTTCAAGATGTTTTTCTTCCATAACAGTGCGTAAACTGATCTGTTGAGTAGCCAAGTCTTCGTATTGTTCCTGGAGATCATTTGTAGCCGTTGTTTCCTCATGATGACCCATGGCTCTGATACCAATTGATACCTAATTGAAGGTATCAAGACAAAAAAAGGAGAAAAGAAATAACAGAGAAGAGTAGAGAGATTGGGAGATAGAGATAGAGAGAGAATTAAAGAAAAAATGATAGAGAGTATTCAGAAATCACTTCTTAGCATGCCTTTCAAAGAGTATTATAGATTTTTACTTATACTAAAATCAGGAACTGAAAGCAGTTAAGTGAAAATAACAGTAACTGATTTTCACTAATTTTTCACCAAAAATCAGGAATATAAATGGTGTGACCAATCCTACTCAACAATAATGTGGCCTCATGGATATTACTCAACTCATATTAGTATCATTTCACTTCACCTGCACTTAATTATTTTGATTTTCTATCAATATTGATTTATCGAAAAAAAATGAAGCATTAGAGTCAATCTCCTTCAGTTTTCAATAAGACGCCTCAAATTTGGAGAGCGCAGGGGCAGAGTTACTCGTGGCTGAGGGGGTGTCCCCTTCATTAGAAAATTACATTGTACATATAGGTCAAAATTTGATTTAATATTCACACAAGTATTGACACTTGTTTAGTGAAGTGGTTAAGCGATTGCAAAAATAGTTTGACGTCATGTGTTCTATCTTATCTAGGGCTTTTATTTAATGCTACACCCTACCGAAGATTTGTATCAATTTAGGTCCTTAGGACCTGTCAAACTTAAAGTATTCTCTTATTATATAAGTGCGAGTTGAGGTAGCCAAACAGACAATTCTTCATCGGCGTGCTTGCTTCCTCTTATATAGTATACGGGGCCTATAAAAATATTTCGTGAACTTTTTAATTTAATTTTTAAGGCATGCAACTGCTTACTTCAACTATGATTTTACAATATTGCCCTTGATTTTTCCAATTGCTTCAACTGTGATTTTGCTATATCACCCCGATAGTTATTTTAAATTGAGTAAATACTGAAATTGAAATTAGGATAAAACAAATTTCTCTTTAAATTGGACAAATAAAATTAAATAATTATTTAAATATCTTTCCGTGATTATATTTGTGTCAAAAAGAAAGTACTACAAATATACATATAAAAAAATTAAATTCACTTAACCATTAAATTTAAAATTTAATCAATACTAATAATATTTATCGGATATTAGTTTTACACTTAATGAGAAAATTTAATAACGTTTAATTTTATCATTAAAAAATAAATTTATGAATAACTATTGGGCTCGTGCATTGTACGGGATCTTCGTCGACGGGCCTCTTTGAGCTGTCTACTTCCTCTTATACATTATATGGGGGTCCCCAAAAATGTTTCATAGATTTTTTTATTTAATCTTTCTAAATCTGCTTACTTCAATTATCATTTTATAATATTACCCTTAATAAATAATTTCCCCAGTTGCTTCAACTATGATTTCGTTATATCACTCCGATCAATTATTTTAAGTTAAGTAGATACTGAAATTAGGATAAAATAAATTTCTCTTTAAACCGAACAAATAAAATTAAATAACTATTTTAATATATTTTCGTGATTATATTTGTGTCAAAAAGAAAGTACTACAAATATACATATAAAAATTTAAAATCACATAATCATTAAATTCAAAATTTAATCAATATTAATAATATTTATTGGATATTAATTTTACACTTAATAAGAAAATTTAAAAATATTTAATTATATCACTAAAAAATAAATTTACGAATAACTATTGAGCCCGTACATTGCATGGGATCTTTCTAACTAATGTAATTAGAAAGAAGAGATATAAAAAAATTATAATATATTATTAAAAGTGAAAAGAATCTAAGAAAAAATTGAATTAGAAAATATCGTTTAAAAGATAAAATATTATTTTAATCCTTAATTAAAATTTATTCGCCTGAAATCATATAAAAGATTTAAACGTGCATATGAATTTGCTTTAAATTTAGAATTTGAAGAGTTGAATGAATATTATATTTATAGACATGGACAGACATAAAAATATTAAAATTAAATTGGATTTAGACTTAAAAGATAATGTTAATTTATTTGTTAAAAGTCTTTTTACAATTTTTTTTTAATTAAAGAATTAGTCTTTCTACTATTATTATATCTTCAAGTCCAATCTGTCTCCTTCATGTGATTTTCTTGGAACTGCATCAAACCAACCAAACAACAAGATCTGCAAGTAGCCTACATTTGCTTCCAGAAGTCAAGTCCATGGCTGAAACTCAAGAAACAGTTTTTAAGTCAGTACAAGAACTAGCAAATAAGAATCAAGTTCCGGAAAAGTATATTCATACACAAGGGTCAATCAATACCTCTCATCCCCTGCTTGATGTGCCACAAGTTGACTTTAGCCTTCTCATATCACCAACATCCCCTGCAAAACAAGAAGAGCTCAACAAGCTTCAATCAGGTCTCAACTCTTGTGGCTGCATACAGGTCTGATTTAATAGTCTTTTTTTTTTTTTAATTTGTCTTGCAATTGACAAATAGAATGCTAAAAATCTTTAAAAGTTGAATCTGCCCTAGCTAAGAACAGTAAAAGAAAAAGGGTATGAATACAAATCTATATCTCTTGGTTGTAATATCCGTTAAACTTATGAATTATGATATTGGAAATTCAGGTGATAAATCATGGGATGGCAAATTCATTTCTTGACAAAGTGCATGAAATTAGCAAACAGTTCTTTGCTCTTCCAACTGAAGAGAAGCTTAAATATGCCAGAACAGTTGATGACCTTTATGGATACGGAAATGATTCAGTTCTTTCGGATGAGCAAAAGCTTGATTGGACTGACAGACTGTATCTAAATGTGTTCCCTGAAGATAAAAGAAACCTCAAATTGTGGCCCCAAAAACCTGAATGTTTTAGGGAAGTTTTTGAAGAATATATCAAGAATATGAAGTTGTTGAGTGAGTACCTCCTAAAGGCCATGGCAATGTCACTGAATGTAGAGGAGAACTGCTTTCTGGACCCATGTGGAGAACGCGGAGAGATGATTGCAAGATTCAACTTCTATCCTCCGTGTCCAAGGCCTGAGGTTGTACTCGGAATCAAACCACATGCTGATGCATCTGCCATTACCATCCTATTGCAGGATAAAGAAGTTGAGGGGCTTCAGGTTCTCAAAGATGATCAATGGTTCAGAGTGCCTGTTGTCCCATATGGTCTCCTCATTAATGTTGGAGATCACGTTGAGGTAAGAAATCAGCCTTCCATAGCGTACCTCAAAATGATTTTTCTTGTTCAAAACTCTCCTCTTTTATTTATTGATAAAATGTTCAACTTTAAGGTTGCCATCTCTAATATTTTCCAACAAAATAATTCCTTGCAGATAATGAGCAATGGTATCTTTAAGAGCCCCGTGCACAGGGTGGTGACAAATGCAGAACGAGAAAGAAACACCCTTGCCGTTTTCATTATGCCAGATGTAAATGTTGAGATTGGACCAGTGGAGAAGCTTATCAATGAGGAAAGGCCAAGAGCGTACAAGAATGTTAAGAATTATGTTGAACTCTTCTTCCAAAGTTATCAGCACGGAAAAAGACCAATAGAAACAGCAATGATATGCCAAAAATAACATTAGCTGCCAACAAAAGCTCCCTTCCTATATTTATGTTTTTACTGGTCGTGGTACACGATCCAACACTAAGATCTGCACATGCTTTCAGAAATGCAGGAGACAGCGAACAGTTTGATCTACAACCTATTGTTATTCATTCACAAAATATACCAAATTAACAATGTTTACCCAACAGGATGAACTGAAAGTTGCTTTTCATGCGTCTTAGTTATCTTCTTTCATTTTTTAATCGATAACTTACCGTCGATCTTAAAATTTAGTTTGACTTGGTTATTTTTGAATGGAAAAAAAAAAGGTTAAAAATTTGCTAAAATAGAAGTCTGGCGATGCACGGAAAAAAGTGTTGAAAAGGGATTTTTTTTTTCACTAAAAAAGAAGGAACAAGATTTGGTTTAATCAATTAAATTTATTCATCAATTTTAATTTATATACTTAATTCAAGTAAGAATTTATTCTTTGGAGAAAATAAAGAGAGGAAAAAGGAAAAAAAGAAGAGTGTTGAATTTGAAGTAAATACGCCGGGAAACTAGGGCAGCATTCCGTTGAAAAGTCCAATTTTATGACCAATTGGCTGTTTTAATATTTATTTTTATTCAAACAATTTGTACTTTTACTTAAGAAGCAACATCATAGAAATTTTAGATTCAACTAAAAGTCTGCATTTTAAATTTAGAAAATACCTTATCACTTGGTTTCCAACAAATTTTTCATTTTTAAAGATATTTGACATTATTTGAAATATTCTTTATAAAAAATAAAATTAGAAAGAGGTGAATAGATAAGATACGACATATCTTTAACTTACGGAAAAAATGATCTTGGATAGAACGTATGGAAATTGCAGATAAGGATAGAAGGTTAATAGACAGTTAAAAGTTATCCTATTACTTGCCTATTTATATATTTGACTTGATGATATTGTAGAACATCATGTTGGTCATAGTATTAGTCTATTCATATTGTCTTTAACTTTTGGTATCAAATATCTCCTATTCGTGTGTTTTAGTGATCACAACTTAATGTTGTTGTTACAACTCCTTGCATATCCATATTGATTTGTTTTGTACTAGTACTTATTTTTTTTACCTAGCATTATTAGTTGTTTACTGTGTTTCGATTATCATAATTGTTTTTGTACCTTTTTACTTTATTTACTTCTTTTTTATACTTGAATCTGTTGCATTTGAGGTGAAAATTTTTCAAAAACAGTCTCCACCTCCACGAGATAGTAATTAAGTCTACTTAAACTCTACCCTCCTCAAACGCCCCTTATGAAACTATTATTGTTATTTATAAAAAGTATAACTAAGCACATCTTTTATTTTGAAATAATATTTATGCTTGAATTATTTAAACACAATTTTTAAAATGAATAGTGAATAAACTATTTTCCAAATTTGGTATCCTAAGGGCTAAGACTTAACTTCATGGAACACTCATTTTCAAGGACCAACTCTAAGCCCAACTACCCATCTCCTTCACGTGGATGGTTTTTCTTGGATGTACAACTAGCCAATATTTGCAAAGCAGTGTGCAACTAGTCAAGATTTGCTTCTTACAGAAAACCATGGCTGAAGTAGTTTCCAAATCAGTACAAGAACTTGCAAACAACAACCAAGTTCCAGAAAATTATATTCATTCACAAGGGTCAATCAGTAGCTCTTCTCCCCTGCTTGATGTGCCACAAGTTGATCTCAGCCTTCTCATATCACCAACATCCCCTGCCAGACAACATGAGCTCAACAAACTTCAATCAAGCCTCAAGTTTTGTGGCTGCATCCAGGTCTGACTTTAATAATCTTGGAAATGGTTCCTTTTTTTTTTTTTTCTTGGCTTGTGATTGAAGAAAGAGAAGCAAGGGACTCATAGCTCAATTGGTTAGTTATCTGAATTTTCAACTTATTGATACTGAGGATTTGATTTCTCACCTTGTAATCGCCTCTCTTATTTTCCTTTTCTTTATGGTCGGATTTTAGGAGGTCAAGGGGTATTCAGTCCAAGCAATAGATAAAAAATTGTATTGTTGAATGATTTTACGTATATATATCTAACATATTTAAATCGTTATTGGGATCAAAATTTGTCTTGAGATCCCAATTTAAATCTTAGCTACTACTATATTGCCTTCACCTACCCCAACTTTTTTTAAGAAAAAGAAAAACAGAAGTCAAACTTTAGAGGCCGCACAAAATCTCAATAAATATTAGATATACTAAAAATCTTAAAAAGTTAAATTTAGGTTGCATAACATATATAAACAACACGCATAATTTATTTGCCAAGTAAATATCGGTGTTCACAAAGACACAATGGAAACCGAGTTGGAGTGATTCAATTGAGACCAAGTTGAAGTGTTTATATGTGTACTAAGTCTTATATTTATATGTTTGATCTACTTCAGCTAAGAATAGTAAAAGAAGAAACCTATCACAAGGGAATGATAGCAAAGTTGTACTAACAGAACATAAACTATATATGCGCTGCTTGCCATATCCGTCTGACATATGATATTCGAAATTTAGGTCATAAATCATGGAATGGCAGATTCATTTCTTGACAAAGTGCGCGAAATTAGCAAGCAATTCTTTGCTCTTCCAACTGAAGAGAAGCTTAAATATGGCAGAACAGTTGATGGCATTGAAGGATACGGAAATGATAAAGTTCTTACCGATAAGCAAAGGCTTGATTGGTCCGATAGATTGTACCTAAATGTGTTCCCTGAAGATATAAGAAAACTCCAATTATGGCCCCAAAAACCTGAATGTTTTAGGTACATCCTCTGCTTTTACTCCGAAATGAACAAGTTAAGACGCATAGGGCTAACAAATTGCTCCCTTCTTTGCAGAGAAGTTTTGGAAGAATATATCAAGAATATGAAGTTGTTGAGTGAGTCCCTCCTAAAGGCCATGGCATCGTCATTGAACCTGGAGGAGAATTGCTTTCTGGACCAGTATGGAGAACGCGGAACTATGATTGCAAGATTCAACTTCCACCCTCCGTGTCCAAGGCCTGATGTTGTACTCGGAGTCAAACCACATGCTGATGCATCAGCTATTACCATACTGTTGCAAGACAAAGAAGTTGAGGGGCTTCAGGTTCTCAAAGATGATCAATGGTTCAGAGTGCCTGTTGTCCCATATGGTCTCCTCGTTAATGTCGGAGATCAAGTTGAGGTAACATGAAATTTTTGCATTGTTCCTTCCAAAAGTCACCATTTCTGCATTGTTCAAACTGCATATATTTTCTTACAAAGTAACATTCGAGTCTGTGTGAAGCCATTGTTGGTTCTTTGAGTTCACTAAAAATCACGAGAGTTTGAGGTACTGCTACTTCTGTGATTGTTAATCTGTTTTATTCTGGGAGCAAATAATCCACAATCCTCGAATACAGTGAGGGGATTAAATTTCTTAATTGGAATTAGCTTGTATATATTTTTGTTTAGATTCTGTTTTCTACTTTTGCTTATTAAATACAGGAATATATCTATCCAAAACTCTTTTTTCTTCTTTTAGTACTATGAATTGTTCTTCTTTAGCGTCCATCTCTAATGTTTTCCAACAAAATGTTGTACAAGCATGTACATCTCTCAGAATCATTGTTCCTTGCTGCAGATAATGAGCAATGGCATCTTTAAGAGCCCCGAGCACAGGGTGGTGACGAATGCAGAACGAGAAAGAAACACCCTTGCTGTTTTCATCATGCCTGATGTAGCTGTTGGGATTGAACCAGTAGAGAAGCTTATCGATGAGGAAAGGCCAAGAGCATATAAGGACGTTAAGAATTACGTTGCGCTGTTCTTCCAAAGCTATCAGCAGGGGAAAAGACCAATAGAAGCAGCAAAGATATGCCAACAACTTAATTAGCCAGCAACAAAAAGCTCCCTTTCTTGCTTTTTCATCCAACCCCAGTATGTTGGGTTCCTCTATTTGTATTTTATTAGTATTACTTCTAATAAAAGTGAAGCTATCATTGATTCATATCAAAAATGAAAAAGTTATTGATGTACTTGAATTTGTTTCAATTATTAATATGATAGAAGTAATGCTTTTCTTTTCAAATGAGACTTTGTTAGTCTGACACTGCTTATGGAAAATTCTAAATACGCCACTATAAACATACGACAAGATCAATTTTTCTTTTGAAGGTTTGAGCAAATTGTTATTTCTTTGCCACTTGACACTCACGGATCTGAAAGCTTTGCCTTTTGTATATTAAATTACGCCAAAATAGTGTTAATTGATAGGGAAAATAGCAAATTACAAACACAAGAACACTAATAAACAAAACCAAAAGAAATAGAAGTGAATAATTTCCACATAAAACAAGAGAACCTTCTCGTTGCTCTTAATAGTAGTACATAAGTGTGTCAAATGAACAGGTTGAGCTGAATTTGGATAGATTAAACTATGTTGTGTTACATAAATAGGTGAATCGTTAACTTGTACAAAAGTTAATTGCATCAATCTGCTTTTGACACACGAAATACTTAAATAAAAGAAATATATAACATATTGCTTTGCTTTTTTCCTTTTCTTCATATCAATTTATATGAACTACATAATTTGATTTATATATTCGATATTAAGTTAAACATAATCTAGTATGTGCTAGCACATAAATTTCTTTATTGCCTTATGATTTTTTTTTTTGAAAAATTTTATTTATCGTTTCTAATTCTCTTTGTTGGAATTGGTTGGGTAGAGCTGGATGATTAGGTTAATCTTAGCTTTGAAACAATGAAATATAATGTCTTCCAGATGAAAAATATCAAACGATACAGAAACCAAGTAGCAACAACAATTAACTCATTAGTTGGTATATTACCAATTATCCCCTAAACAAGTCATTCAATATTATGATTACTTCTCTCATATACCCAAAAAATATAAAAACAAAACATCGAATTTTTAATTTATTTTTTTTTGGGTAGATAATTTGGTGAAACAACTCCTCGTTGCGGACAAAGAGATTTGGTTTACTTATTTTATTACCATACAAGGTGTTAATTTTGATGTATGAAAAAAATTAAAAATTACTATTCGAATATCAATATGTTTCACTTGACATGAAGACAATTTTACAAAGTATTCCCTGTGTACAACAACAGTTGTCCACTATTGATTTTGCACAGGGATTAAGAAGCAGTAAATGATAGCGGTAATTTTATCAAAACACCTTTTGAATTAATGGATATAATGTCTTGAAAAATATAATATGGAAATGAATACAATTAATGATAAGGGTAAATTAGTAACTAAGAATAAACTATATCTTGATTTCATAAAATAAATATCTATTTTAGTATAATAGACAAGTAAAAATGGACAACGGGAGTACATAACATCTCTCTACTTGGCCCTAATCAGGTGGAATGGCACGAGTTTAGGTTACGTCTATCATATAATTTTTTCTTGCCTTATATTAGGTCAGCTAAAAATATATTTACAGGTAACCTTGTTAAGTTTTGAAATTTTATAACCTAAGATATATAAATTACCTGTTATAATAGGTAAAAGTGATTATATTGGTGTAAAAACAAATTTTATCTACAATAAAATAAATTTTATCTACAATAAAATAAATTTTATCTAAAATATATATAACTTAAACTCACGTTGAAACAATCCCTCTTATGTACCATGTATTTCAAAAAACTAACTATTATCTTTATTCCTACAAAAATAAAAATAGTTATATCAAAATACTTGCGATTTTTGACTAATAGGAGAGAGTTGTGTTCTTTTAATTATTATTTTACATTTACGCTAATAAATATGGGAGGATTATTGATGTAACGAAAGCAAGAGTAGAATAACAAAATCGAAACTAAAAAATACATTTTTTTAAATGTCGTTATTGTCGGTAAATATATTTTCTAACCAATGAGGCATGCACTAAACTAAGAAACTAAGTAGGTGTTTGGATATAGATTTAGTTGAGATTAGGAAATTTGAAGTTTGAAATTGAAAATGATATTTCAGAAATTGAAATTACATTTGGACAACCAAATTTTCAAATATCAATAAAATCTCAGTTTTAGAAAAACTTACCAAAAATAAATTCACCAAACAATGTTTTTTAAAAAAAAATAATAAAAAGGAAAATGTTTGGACATGCACCTTTCAAAATTGTATCTTGTCAGTTAGTTTTTTTGACAGCGACATTAAGTTAGTGGAAGCTAATTGAAGAGCTTATCTAATTTTGTTGCATGTGGGGACATGAAGGAACACAAGAATCATATGCTTTTGACAGTCATTAGATATTATAATTGTTTGAGGAATGATAAATGTTTTACATTGATGGTTAATAAGTTGAGTGGACTCCTTATAAGGTAAGACAGTTCTTCTATTTTTGAGTCAGCTTTTGGGGTGTAAATTAGGTCTAAAATCTAATTTTATATGATATCAGAGCAAGACCTATCGATGGATGGACTCTTTATAAAACTTGGACAATCCTCTTACCTTTGAGCTAAGTAGGGTGTGAGTTAGACTCAACACCTAATTTTACAATAATCAAATCTAACAAATGAAAATTAGAATTAATTAATTTTGTCACCTTTTAATTTTGATTTTTCATTCAGGATAGGGTATACTTTTACGGGTCGTTTGGTTTGGATGCAAGTTATGATGTGATTAATTATGATGGGATAAGTCATAATGGGATAACTTATGCCGGCATTACTTATGCTGAGAGTAATTTTTATTGTTTGTTTGTTTTGATAAATTCAAAATACTGTATAATTTATAAGAATAAGATGTGTGTTTACTAAAATATCCTTCACCTTATTTTTTTTAAATCTTCTTTGTAAGCTTTACTTATCCATTGTTAAAAATAAATTTTCATCTTATTTAACGTATGTGTATATATTTTCACGATTGTGCCATGTGTTTTTAAAATTAAACTTTTTATATTATTTAACTTTAAAATAAAAATTTTCATCTTATTTAGATTTAAATAAATTTTTCATCTTATTTAACCTAAAAAATAAAATTTACATCTTATTTAACTTAAAAATAAAACTTTCATCTTATTTAGCTTAAAAATAAACTTCCATCTTATTTAGCTTAAAAATAAAACTTCCATTTTAATTTTACTAAAAG
>JAABOM020000004.1:0-15000 GCA_011800125.2 Solanum clarkiae
TTTGTGCTCTCATAAACTCATTTGTATAAAAATTAGACTATAAGGGAAAAAATCATCATCGTCTATCTATATGTCCCAATCAACTTAGTTGCTCGGGATGACAAAGAATGCTTACATCAGCTTACTACACATTGGCAACTCAAATATACTATCTAGACTCTTATAACAGTCATAGCTTATAGCTTCACACATGTTTACACAATCATGGGTACACATCTCAAGTCTCTTTTTATCTATTAAGCTATCCTCGTTTCACTCGTCTTACCTAAGGGGCACTTGTACCCTACCCATAGCATCACTTTTGTTACAAATTAACATCTGCATACACTATGGCAAGTCTCTTAGAGACAATCTCCAACTAAGACTATCACTTTCATGATACTATCTTCTCTTTCGTACTACTCCTCAAATTTCAAGCTTAGGGTCTAGTACTAACATGTGCATCTATCACACAACTCTCTAACGCTAACTTACAACTACTAGTTAAATATTTAGGGAACATCATCCCACTACAATCTCATTGCGAGTATTCAACACATCGTTTCCTCACAACCCAGTGCCACTCACATATTCAATCATATCTCCTTATCTGACTAAGGCTCATAACTTAATGAATCTTATGATTCACTTAAAATTCATAAGCCTAGTTTTGATCTACCACTTCAAAGGTTCTCTGCTCCCCCCTATTCAACATCTACTGTTCACCCTCAACTGTAAGAATACTACAACACATCAGCATAAGCTTCGTTCTAGTTTAAGCATGCTCTATCACATTCTAACGACAACTCTTCCCCTATATCTCATCATGAAAATCATAGGGTATTTATGACTATTTCATCAAACTTATGCCAACCAACAGATTGCCTTATTACTTACCTGACAGGTACATAACTCTAACTATAAGCCTCAATCAGCCATTACTCTTGCTATCTTGTCCCTTTCTTTCCATCATCATCCTTCTAACTCTGGGATGATTCACTTCTACTCAGGGTTTATAAGACCTCACATCTCACTCTTAGGTGTTAGCATCAAAATCTTTAGAGACATAAGTTTCTCTCTCATGGGTAAACATTACTGTCTCTATTGCCTTGTGTATGAGGCATAGTCGAAAGGTTTAGAGCATCACACGAATCATCATAGAATTCTTAGGAAATAGCTCTATTGCATGATTCAGAATCTGAAAGAAGGAAAAATCTTCCTAATGTCCTATAGCCTCCTGCTTACGAAGTGTGATTGCGACAACACACACATAAACAAGACTTTACTAGACACGGCTTCATAGACTCCTTAGGACACTTGAATTCGTGCTCTGATACCAAGTTTATCACGTCCCAGGAGGGTACCTAGACGTAACCGGCAACTAGAGACTATTGCTAGTCCCCAAGCGAACCACTTGGCCTCATCACATTCATTTAATCAACAATCTTACAATTCAATGGAAGATAAAGAAGAATAAATGGGCACATCTCATATAGTTTCAAAATAATATTATAAATAAATGGCTGGTAGAAAGAAACTAGCTTAACAAGTTTTAACATCAATATTCGACTCTAGTCTATGAACCCTTTATCACTATCAAGTGGTGCCAATGATAGACCCATAACTACCTCAATCAAAATCAAGCTAATCAAATCTAACTCTAAAGCAAGATGAAATAAATATAATGAATCCTTCGAAGTAGGGGAGGCTCACCAATCGGTTGAACGTCTCAAACCTCAATGATGCGCCTGTTGACGATCCCCAAATCTTGCACCTACATCATGAAACGATGCAGTCCCAGAGGGGGATGTTAGTATGTGAATATACTGGTATGTAAAATAGTTGAGTGAAATCGAAATAGGTAGAATAGTATAGAAAAAATATCAACTCAATATAGAAATCAATCAACATGTCAAATGTTTATCTAAAGAAGGAATAAAGAGTGGACAAGTGACCCATCTACCAATCAACTCATCAATCAAATAAGACTCATCTCCAAAGGACTCATCTCATCATATCGCATCTCATCTCATCATATCACATCTCATCGCATCTCATCTCGACTCAGAGTACTCAATGTAGGAACTCTCTGGGAGTTTCTCTTATCCGATAATAATCATTTATGAGCCAATGATCGTACAACAACCCACCGTTGTTGCCACAGCGGTGCCATACTTGCCAGGTAGGGGACGAATCAAATCCACTAGAGACCCCAACTATCAGTTAAAGTTAAGTCCTCTATTGTTTCAGGGACTCTATCTAAAGGGAACAACAATGAGACGTAATGGTTCTAATCCTCACCGAAGCTTGGCTACATAGTTTGACGAGTGCCATTGGACTAACTCTTACTTTTTTGGTGCTCAATACTCCTCCCATGACTCAATCCTCATAAAACAACCCATCTAGTCAATACATCTCAATTGACTCATCTCAACTCAGCCTTATAAAGGCTCTCATCATTCAATCAAACTAATCAAACCATCTCAATCAACCTCATGGAGGTTAATCTTTCAAATTAGTCTCGTAGAGACTCTAATCATCTCATCAATCAAGAGCTCAAGGATTTGAACAATCGTTAAGGAACAATCGAATAGACAAATCGTTAGAGTTTATTTATGGAGACTCAAGGGGATATCAAGTTCTATCAACTCATCATCATTCTCACAGCACAATCATAATCTCTATCAACATTCTTAATCAAGGCTCTAGACTTAATCCGTACCTTCTTTCATGCAATCTTTAAGAAATAATAAGTAGAGTTATGCAATAATTCATATAAAACATTCAATTCAAGGAAACAATTTGTGATGATCATCAACATATAAAAATACATGTAAAATCTATAAAATTTTCAAGAAAATAATCAAGTGTTATGCTTGTAAATTCAAGAACCTTCAAACTCTCATCTAAGAACCTTCAAACTTTCATCTAAGACCATCTATGGGGCACATGAGAGGACAATCTCATATTTTTATTTATCCTTAAATACCTGAAACGAAGGTAGACGATCAATTTGGCATGAATCCAACTTGAAATCTTCAACTCCTCTATCTCCTCTCTTATCTTTTAGCCCTATGTCTTCTTGAGAGACTTAGAACGACTTAAGAAAGGGTTATAAACCTCTTTTACACTAAAAATGACCTATTTTGATCATATATTATGTCTAGGAAGGGTTTGGAAAGGTTTAGGATGCTCCTCACAAAGTTTGAAAAAAGTCAATTTTCGGGACGCAGGGTTCGCGACGCAGATCGGTATTTTTTCAATATTTTTCGCCGAAAATCCTTCGAAATTTCGTAGAAAATGTTTGGAACAAAAACTAAGTGTTGGTCCATTATGAGTCCGCATCGCAGAGAGCCATCACGTTCAATCACTGGTTTGTATTTTGTTACGAAAAATAATTTTTTGGATCGGGTTGTTCTAAAATTGGGTCGAGACCACTTCCCTACCCATTTTTTCGTTCTCACCACAAATTTGATCTCGAATTTTTCATCAGAGCTTGGGAAGACGTGTTATGTGCATGATTTCGTTTTAAGAGAATTTCGGTAATTTATCGGGTGTTACAGTGTCAATACTAGATGCACACAAATCAATTTTGCAAGAAAATCAATTTTGTCATCAATAGGATCAACTAGTATTGTCACTTATACCAAACAAACTCATTATGACAATCCAAAAATAAGATAAGTATCAATACTAGATGAACACAAATTGATTTTGCGAGAAAATCAATTTTGTCATCAATAGGATCAACTAGTTTGTCACTTATACCAAATAAACTCATTATAACAAATCGACAAATAAGATAAGTGTCAACACTAGATGGACACATATCGATTTTGTAAGAAAATCAATTTGGTCATCAATAGGATCATGCCAAACAAAGTCATTATCACTATAGCAATACTCTAAAAAACTATTCAAACATTTATATATACACAATAGTTAAAATTTTTATCAAAAAATACCTCGATTTTTAATTTTTAATTATGCTCTGAGATGAAGGGGTAGGTGGTACTTCGATTGGTGGCGCCGGCGAATATTGAAAACCTAAAATTTCAAGTACAATTAAAGCATATTATATACAAGTTCAAAGTTAATAAATAAAGTTCAACTTCTAATTAAATTAGTTTAAATTCAAGTTCTAATGAAATCAAATCTAAGTTGTGCTTAAATAAAGTATCCTAAATTTCAAACTTAAAAAATCCTACTTACTTTGAGTTCACATCTCGTTCAACTTAAGAAATCAAAAACTATAAGAAATTCCAACTTTACTTTTAAGTTCAAATTTAAGAAATCCTAACTTTAAAATATTCTAATTTTAAGTTCACATCTCATTCAAACTTAAGAAATACTAACTTTATATTACATTCAACTTCATTTCAAAGTTCACATATCTTATTAAAATATTCAAGTTTCCCAAATTAAATCTAACTTTAAGTTAAACACTACTAAAGTTCAACTTAGTTAAGTATAATGACTACTATAGTTCAAGTTTTAAATAATATCTAATCAAAATTCACAACTTGAAGTTCAAGATAATTAAGTACTAAAATCCCAAAGTTTCATTGAAAATTAAATCTAAGTTCAACTTTAAAAAAAAAAATCCTAAAGTTTAATTTTTATATTATATTCAACTTTAAATTTCACGACATAAAATTCTTCAAGTTCCTTTTAATCAAAGTGCAAGTTAAACACTACTAAAGCCATAATCTTAATAAATCCTAAATTAAAGTTCAAGTTCTACATTATATATACAAGTACAAAGTTCACAAATAAAGTTTAAAGTTTAAGTTCAAAATCAAATCTAATTTAAACTATAAAAAAAATCCTAAGGTTCAACTTTTATATTATATTCAAATTTAAACTTCACAACTTAAAATTCAAGTTTCAAGTTTAATTTAAGTTCAAGTTTAACACTACTAAAGTCACATTCTTAACAAATTCTAAATTAAAGTTCAAATTTTACTACATTATATACAAGTTCAAAGTTCACAAAGCTAAAAAAATATCTAACTTCAACTTTAAAACAAAATCCCAAAGTTCACAAATAAAGTTCAAAGCTTAAGTTCAAAATAAATCTAACTTCAACTTTAAAACAAAATCCTAAAGTTTCACAACTTAAAATTCAAGTTCAAACTTTAATCTCAGTTCAAGTTAAACACTAATAACTTCGGCAATAATTAAATTCAACTAATTCAACAATAATTCTACTTAAAAACAACAATTTATTCAAAATTCATTAAAAATTCTAACTTTAATTCAATTCTGACATTATAATTAGCTTCAACAACAATCCAATTCCAACAAAAAAATATCTAATTTACAAGCTCGTTCGAAAAATCCCAAATTCAAGCTAGATAAAACCCTAAAATTGTTAATTACTCACTAATTCACAAAATCTATACAATATAACTACATTAATATCATTGTAACTTCACGACAATACTATTCCAATACAAAGTAACTCAATTCATAAACTACTTTCCAAAATTAAATTTAAAGTTTACTCACAAAAATAAAATAAAAATTCATTTACTTGTTCACAATACAATAAACAAAATAATTTTTCTAATTTCCTAATTTTAACAATAAAAGTGAAATGTGCAAGCTAACAAGTTATAAAATTCAAAAACATAAAATAACAAAATAATACTAAAAATGAAGCAAAAAAGAGAGGAAAGATTAGTTACCTTACTTGTGGGGAGGAGAAAACAAAGAAGATGCAGTGGTGCCGACGGCATACGGTGGTGCGGGACGGGGTGCGACGGCTAGGTTTTTTGGGTTGGAAGAGAAATGAAGGTTTGAATGGGGGAAATGAATAAGAATCAGGTCTTTTTTTTATACACGTGAAGGGGCGACAGACAACATCGTTATGTTTGTCCCCCTTCATTAAATAAATTTGACTTTGACTAAAAAATACTACGGACAGGACGATGTCGTCCGTCGCTTTTTTTAAAAAATATTTATTTAACAAATTAAAAAAAGCGACGGACATCATCGCATAGTCCATAGCAATATTTAAAAATTAAAAAAACAAATACATATGTATGCGACTTTCTCCGTCGCTAGTACTTAAAAATAAATATTTATTAAAATTTTAAAAATGGCGAAAAAATTCACGAGAAAAAGCGATGGGCTTTTAGATGCAGTCAATCACTTAATATAAGAAAACAAACAAATAAAAATATATACACAAAAGCGACGAACGATGTCATTATGCCCGTCATATTTTGGAGCGACGCAGTCTGTTGCTTTTTTGTCCATCGCATTTTTGCAGTTTTTTAGTAGTGATTGGAAGAAAAGAACGTTCGATGCAGCAGCAAGCATGCCTTCAAACAGCAAGTCAAACGAAGCCAGCATATCATGCAAGGAGCTCGAAATGTTCAAGATATTTGTAAGATAAACTTCTCAATCTTGTACATTCACTTCTCATTTTTATTGTTATTTTATACCAATGTAATTCCAATGCAACTGTATGTTAAGGAGGATTTTCACGATATGAAGAAGTTGATGCAAGATCATTTTAAAGCGCTTTTACAACAAATGAGAACCAACAAATCTGATGACGAGGTAGACACCCAATCTGTTTGAATAAAAATCTCCTTATTGTTACATAAAATTTGAAATTACATTATACTATCACACTGCCATATATATTAGCAGGATAGTGTACAAAAGGTCCTATCAAACTTACCCAATGTTAGAATTGAAACAGAATCACATGCCCCACCCAACGACATTGAACCAGATATTCCTGGAGTGACAAGTTCACCCAAGAGTTCAAAGGTACGATAAATTAGAACAGACTTTAATAACTTATATGCAATCAGACATCTATTATTCTTTTTACATATATTTGACATGTTATATTACCTTTTTTTGGTGTATTTTTCTATTTATTTTATGCTTCTATTTTGGTTGTTTAAGAGATTATTACATATATATGTGTGCGTATATATATTATTAATTATGATTTCATATATACATGTTATTCACTAATCTACATGTTCGGTTATACACATAAATATTTCATGTATAAATTGAATGTGCAAATATAATTATTTCATGTATATGTGTGTGATTCTGCTACACTATGTGTCTGATCTAAATTTGTACGTATGTATATAAATATACACTATTGTCTCCACTATATAGAAATAATGATAGGAAAACTGCCTTGTCTACTAAAAGACATATCTGTATATGTATAATGTATATTAAAAGATATATTATGTTTATACATGTATGGATTTGTGAGTATACCAAATTTTTGAATATTTGTGTTAAGATATATCTACTTGTACTGGCATAACATGAATTGGGTTGATTTTAATATATATGACTTTTTGTATATATTGCAAGTTCATTCCATTACAGGATGAGGATCATAGAGTACAATCAGTATCCCTATGTTCTTTCAACGACTTAACCCCAAGTCAAGCCCGATGCATTTATGTAGAATCAGAAGAGCTAGAGGTATGCTTGCATAAAATGTACATTTCACACACAAAATATAGTGGACTTGATTTTCTAACCTCATTCTAGAGTCTGAACGACGACGGTCGAAAAAAATTGATGTAAATCTTCAATATTATGAAGGTGTTACACATCTTTCAATAGAATTCGAAAATAATGAAGTATATGTATTCTTGCATATTTTATAGATGTGTAATATATTCTAACTTTATTAAAAATCAGTGTATAATATTTATCTTCTTATTGACATTCAGAAATCGGGTGTCGCTACTCAGTCAGGATGCACTATAATTGCTGATAATCAATCAACTAGCTTGACGACTCATACTTCTCGAGAACCAGCCAAAACAGAGATATGTGCTTCATATACACATTTTTTATAAATAGTTTACACTTGGGTGTCTTCTTTTTGTGTGATTTCAATATCCCTGAACCTTTTAAATTAAGTATCAAATTGAGTGCGCTAAGGATAGACAAAATCTCATGATAATGTCGACCATCAGTCAGATACTCACGGGGCAGAGGTGCATGCAGATATACATTTTATAAAGAGACATATATTTTATTATTTCAATCTATATAAATAATCTCCTCAATTTTCACTCAAAAACAGGATGTCGGTAATCGGGCAGGAACCACCTGCAATTGTTCATAATCAGTCAACTGGAGAAGAAATCATATCTTAGAAAAACTAGAAAACACAGAGGTACATTCATTTCTGCCTCATATACACATACACATATGACATATCACTGGATATGTATGTTGTTATCTGCGTTCTTTTGCCTGTTTAAATATATACATATATTTATATGTAATAAACTTTTATAATAGGAAGTTCTAAACATTGTAATACTTGAGGTGATCAAAGATTGTGAAAAGATGTCAGAGGAGGACAACCAGGGCAGTGAGCAGGCTGATGTCACTGTGCCACCTAATTCAAGGCCAACAAATCAGTTTAGGTCAAGTCTTGAATCTACCGGGTTCAAGACCAAACAATACCAACATCTCAATTTGAGTTTCCCGACGAACTCCGTCCCACCCTTAACTAGGAGAACATTAACTTGGAAAGAAGAATTATTCTACATCCAATGGCTATGGCACAAAACCATTACTAATCGAAGGATCCGGCGACCAAGATCATATAATGTATCACCATACATGGCTTCATTTGGATCTGAAACAGGTTAAATTTTGCATAATACAAATATTTATTCATACATAACATTACATTTTATGCACATCTAATAATTACTAAATTATTTGTTGATTGGAAGTTAATCAACTAGTCCAATGATTTTCCATTAGAAGCATCCTTTCAATCCTATTTTCAAAAATCACGACGTAACGTTCCACATGACATTCTGAAAATGGCTCAGAATTAACCTTCTATCCAGACAATGAAAGAAGTAATTCATCCGATACAGGCGTGATGTGATATTTTTACCAATATTTTTTAAAAAACTTGTCATAATTATAATATCTTTTCTTCAGAAAGGACAAAGTTGACCATTACAAAAAGATAAGGCTGCATTGTCTGTGCCATTTGATTTTGGTGTGATGCAAGTTTCTGACAAAACTTGATTTTACAAATTGGCAAATGAAGGCCAGATGATCGACAACTTAGTACGATTTCCCTTACCATTTCATAAAGGTTAGTACAAAGGAGTTTGAGTATGTTTCCTATATTGAGTTCACATTTCTTGTTCATGATTTACAAGCATATTTTTAACTTAAGCATTGAAAATGCATGTCATATTGATGTTATAGCTATCCTTTTCTTATGATTATGCATTTCGATTATGTTGCCTATCCCTTGCTAGCATTGAATACCACATACTTAGTATATTCAAATGTACCAATGCATACTTTATGCCTAGATAATGTCACCATGTAGGAACTGGAGCCCCACTTGAGCATCATCCTCCACATGGCTAGTACGACTTCGCTCAACCTTGTTGGTGAGTCCTTTGTTCCTGGGATGTTACTTATAATCTCTTTCTATGTATTAAGACTTTCTCTCTTTTATTTCTATTTTGACTATGAGGGTGAGCCTGGTTGCTTTGACTTGGCCCCTGCTCTTATCTTTATGTAGTAGAGGTGTTGTTGAACATAAGGTGTATCTATGTTATGAGCCTTAACTCTATTGACTCTTGTTACTTATGATATGAAAGTGGTTCCCTTAGTCCCAATTTCCCTTTGTTTATGCTTAAATTTTATAGTCATTTTAATGGCTTCGGCGACGAAGGATGTGTAATGATATGCTATGAGGCTTGTTTGGGGTTCCTTTGGTTCTCCATTCGTCGATCATATCTAGGCCCTAGGCTCGGGTCATGATAATTATCAACCTCTTCCAACCTAAAATCCAATCTAGCTAACCGATGGACCTCTTTAGCCACCTCTTTGCCCCCATCATCAACATGAGCTAGGCAACCCATAGACGCCCTACTCAAAGCATCGACCACAACATTAGCCTTACCAGGGTGATAATGCACACTCATATTATAATCCTTAAGAAATTCTAACCACCATTGTTGCGTCAACTTGAGATTGTTTTGAGTGAACACATATTGGAGACTCTTATGATCTGTAAACACATCAACATGCACCCTTTACAAATAATGACCCCAAATTTTCAAATCAAATACCATGATAGAAAATTCAAGATCATGAATAGGATAATTCTTTTCATGCACCTTGAGTTATCTAGAGGCATAAGCTATCACCTTAGCATTTCTCATCAAAACATAACCCAAACCAATTTGGGAGTCATCACAATACACAACAAACTCTTCCAACCCTTTTGGTAGTAACATGATAGGAGCGGACACAAGTTTATCTTTTAAGAAAGTCTTTTAACATTCATCGGTCCACACAAATTTTGGCCTTCGTTTGTGTCAACCTAGTCATGGAAGAAGCAGAAGAAGAGAACTCATTCACAAACCTCCGATAGTAATCCACTAAGCCCAAGAAACTTCTCATGTCCAACAGGGTCAAAGTTCTAGGACAATTTCTAATCACTTCCATCTTTTTAGGATCCACCTTAATACTATCCCCCGACAACACATGACCTAGAAAGGCAACCTCTTTCAGCCAATATTCACACTTCTCATGCTTAGCATACAACTTCTTTTCCCTCAATTTCTGTAGCACCACCCTCAAATAACCCACATGCTCCTCCTTACAATGAGAATAGATCAAAACATCATCAATGAAAACTACCACAAACAAAACAAGGTAGGGTTTCAAGACCCTATTCATAAGATCTATGAAAATAGTCGGTGCATTGCCAACCCATAAGACATAACCACAAATTCATAACGCCCATATCTATTATGAAAGACCGTCATGGGAATGTCACACTCCCTCACCTTCACTTGGTGATACCCCGACCGAAGATTAATCTTAGAGAAGTGCTAGCCCGTTGATGTTGGTCAAATAGATCATCAATCCTTGATAGAGGATACTTATTCTTTACGGTGACTCTATTAAGTTGCTGGTAGTCAATACACATTCTAAGAAACCATCCTTCTTCTTCACAAACAACACTGGCGGGGCTATACGGTAAGGAGGAATAGAAATAGAAATAGGTTGGGTGTCGGGAAGGCGACGTGTGCCAAAATCTATTTCCCTTTCGGGAGGAACACCGTGAAGGCACTAAGGAAAACATCTAGGAACTCCTTAACCACCAAAACTGACTCTATGGGAAGGACTTTAGACTCAACATCCCTAACCCTCACAAGATGATAGAGACATCCTTTAGAGATCAACTTTGAGGCTTTAGTGCAAAAGATAAACCTATCCTTGACCACCACATCATGACTCTCCCACTCAAGGATGGGTTCATTTGGGAATTGGAATTTGACCCTACGGGTTCTATAATCAGTACAGGCATAATATGCATGCACCTAATCCATCCCAAGAATCACTTCAAAATCCACCATATTAAACTCAACAAGATCTCAAGGCAAAATTTTATGCAAAATGCAAACAAGATAGTTTCTATAGATCTTTCTAGCAAAAATAGATGCATCAATGGGAGTAGACACCTCATAAGACTTAGACAACAATTCGGGCTCAACATGAAACTTTTCGGCAACAAAAAGAGTAACAAAACAAAAAGTGGTACCCGGGTCTATCAATGGATATACATTAAAGTCAAAGATTCTTAACATACCGGTGGCAACATCGGGCATCTCATCAACCCCTTGTCTCCCTTGGAGTGCATAAAATAGATTGCGCCTTGGGGCACCACCTTGTTGGCTTCCTTTCCCAAAGGAGTCGCATTTGCACCCCGTCCTTCTGGTTGAATATCTTTACCCTTGTAGCAATTACATGGACAATCCATCACCTTATGCCCCACTTCATCACAACTAAAATAAGCATTGGTGTCCTTCAAACATAGGCCACCATGACCCTTACCACACTTTGAACACATAGCATTGGGCACCATACTACCATCAGCTTGGGCCTTTGGGTAGTCATTGATAACCTTTTATTAAGAGCATGAGAAGGCCCTTGGCCTTGGTGAAACCAGCCACCCTTGGGACTTTAGAACTTACCATCAAAACGGGCCCTCTTGGCCTCATTACCCCTTCTTTCTCAACTTCTCCCCCTCCCAATTGTTCGACAAGAGTCATTAGGCAGGACAAATCTATGTCACTAATCAACATAGCGCCACGACACTCCTCATTTACCAAATCGAAAACACCCATCACAAACTTATTCATCCTAGACCTCGTGTCGGTAACCAAGTATGGAGCGTACATCCTCCCTCATACTCACAGATCCTTACTTCAAATTCATGAACTCCATCATTTTGGCCTCCCTAAGATCAAGAAGGAAGAACCAGTTTAGGAAAGCCTCTTAAACTCCTCCCAAAAGGATCACGTTGTTGTTCCCCTTTTCCTCCTTCCATTGAGTGTACCATATTTGGGCCATCCCCTTGAGTTGATAAGCCGCCAATTTCGCCTTCTCTTTCGATCAAACACCCATAATAGACAACACTTTGTACACCTCATCAATAAACTCTTGAGGGTCCTCATCCACTTTAGTACATCAAACTCTGGAGGATTGATCCTCATGAAATCCCTTACCCTAGATGTTAGACAAGGAGCATGAGGGGCTTGGGCCCCTTGGTTGACTTGGTTAGCCATGGCTTGAGTTAGCAAAGTGAGAGCATCCCGGAGCTCTCCATGATCCAGTTGTTCCTCAGGTGTGTGGGCTCTTCTTCCTCTTGTGTTAGGCATGATCTAAAAATGGCAAAGAACATTCGTTAGAGAGGAAAACTTACCTAACTTCTATAGCATGACATAGATCTTGAAGAAGGGAAACATTTTCTAAAATGCCTCATAATCTCTTGCTCATAGTTGTGGTGCACAACATAGTGCCGTGACACTCCTCATTCACCAAATCAGAAATGCCCATCACAAACTTATTCATCCTAGACCTCGTGTCGGCAACCAAGTATGGAGCATGTTTAGAGAGTTGGTTGAACTTGAGGGCATACTAGCTCATACTCACAGATCATTGCTTCAAATTCATGAACTCCATTATTTTGGCCTCCCTAAGCTCAAGACGGAAGAACCAGTTAAGGAAAGCTGCCTTAAACTTCTCCCAAAAGGATCATATTGTTGTTCCCCTTCTCCACCTTCCATTGAGTGTACCATAATTGGGCCACCCCCTTGAGTTGATAAGCCACCAATTTCGCCTTCTTTTCTGATCAAACACCCATAATTGACAACACTTTGTACACCTCATTAATAAACTCTTGAAGGTCCTCATCCACTTTAGTACATTAAACTCCGTGTATTCATCCTTATGAAATCCCCTACCCTAGATGTTAGAAAAGGAGCATGAGGGGCTTTGGCCCCTTAGGTGACTTGGTTAGCTATGGCTTGAGCTAGCAAAGTGAGAGCATCCCGGAGCTCTCCATGAGCTGGTTGTTCCTCAGGTGTGCAAGCTTTTCTTCCTCTTTAGTTAGGCATGATCTAAAAATGGCAAAGAAAATTCGTTAGAGGGGAAACCTTACCTAACTTTTATAGCATGACATAGGTCATGAAAAAGCGAAACATTTCTTAAAATGCCTCATAGCCTTTTGCTCATAGGCATGGTGCATAACACAAGAATGAACAAGACTCTAATCGACACAGTGTTTTAGATGCTAAGGACCATTAAAAACCTAGTGTTCTGATACCAAGTTTGTCATGACCCAAGCCTAGGGCCTAGACGTGACATGACGAATGGTGAACCCAAAGAGACCCCAAACAAGCCTATTAGCATATCGTTGCACAACCTTGGTCACGGAAGTAATTAAACAACAAGTAGAAATAGTAAAAAAGGACTATGGGCCTGAGGGACATCATTGATACCGTAGAAACATAACAAGTGAATAGCATAACATTATCATGTCATAAGGTTCCAACAATACCTCTATTACATAGATCTGAGTGGGGCCCAAGACAACTTTCTGCGATCACCCTTATATTCTTAAGTATACAATTAGATAATGAGAGTCTTTACATAAGATAAGAACAAGAAAAATCATCCCCGGAGTTGAGGATTCACTAAGCTTTCTTTGAGAAGATAGTACTAGCCACGGGGAGGAAGTGGATGATTATGAGGAGCTCTAGTTCCTATATGGTAAAATCATGTAGGCATAGAGTATGTATTAGCACGTTTGAATATACTAAGTATGTAGGATGCAATGCAATAAGAGATAGGCAACATAGGTAAAATGTAATATCTTAAGCAATGGATAACATAATAATAATATGATATGTATGAATGATGCTTGAAGTAGAACATGCTTATATCTAACATACTACAAGTGCAGGAAGAGACCATCATCATAAACCAAGAAAACTTAGTACTTGGAATCCAAGATGGATCACCCCTTGGAAGTGGCTAACGAATCAACCACTCAATTGGTTAATGATTGTTACACCCTACCATCCATTGTGATGAGGTATCAACCTCTCAATTAGTTGACGACATGACCAACCCTGTCCCTAGTGATATAGGAATCAACCCCTTAATTAGTTGATGGGCATGACCACCCCCATCCAAAGTAATTGAGGTATCAACCCCTCAATTGGTTAATGGGCATACCACCCACCATCAAGATGGTTGAGGCAATTTACCCCTCCTCAACTAGGTATAGTCAACTCAGAACACTGTAGGCACTTTCCATGAAATCAACATATATATAACTTCTTTTCATCATCATAAAGTCATTTAAGTCAGAGATCACACAACAGATCATCAATAGCTCAAGAATCCAAAATCGAACATTTTATCAAACACTTGGTGGGTGTATAATGCTAGTGTAAAACCATATAATTCAAGAGTGAAGTCATGAAAGAAAACTTGAACTAAATCAACCCACCAACACTTGGTAATACCCTCAAGTGATCAATATCAAAACCCCTAATCAAATCTCAAGATAGATCATAGATCCATAGCTCAAAAGATGATTACACAGTCACACTTTTATGAAACCCCAACTTAGGTCATAGTGAAATTCGTAATAAGAATCATAAGTAA
>JAABOM020000004.1:20000-21954 GCA_011800125.2 Solanum clarkiae
CTGAACACGAAAGTGTGCAGTTCCGCCCCCTTCTCCCATGCTGAGTCACAGGCAGCGCCTCGGAAAGCACGGACGAGCCACATGCAGGGAAACTTGCACGTGTGGTTCTGGCCGGGGACCCCGGTATACTGTACTAATATGTGTAGGTTCCCGTAATTCGAGTGAGATTGTCATGGCGCAAAAGCAGATATGGTCCGGTATTCCCTTGTTCCCTGTATTGGTTATGTTCTTTATATCTCGTCTAGCAGAAACTAATCGAGCTCCGTTTGATCTCCCAGAAGCGGAAGCGGAATCAGTTGCAGGCTATAATGTAGAATATGCGCGGGATGCGATCCTTAATAGTTCACTGTTGGCGGAAGCCAATGTCCCGGGGTCTCGGGGACTCATTCTGACTGAAACAAGGGGCGGGTCTTTACCAACTTCCAAATATTCTATTTTAGGGAAAAGGTGAGCGCCTAGCGCGAAAGGTTGCTTTACTAAGTAAGATAAGGCAAGAAGCAAGGGCTTTCGTGCAGCTGCTGCGCCCTTGCTTCTTAGCGCATCCCTTTTCTTGCTCGTTAGCGCTTGACTAATAAGATAGAAAGAGCCTTTCTTGCTTGTTTAGTAAAGTCTCGCTTTTTGATAGGAGTAGGTGCTTGCTAGGGCAGGGCACTTTTCATTCTTCATTCGAAACTAACAAGTGTCGGGTCGGGGATTTCTGCCTTGTTATCAAAAAGGGAGTTGGGTAAAGCAAACTCTCTCCTTGGAGGAGCACGGGTTTAGTCAAGTAGAACCGGGTTGCGCTGCTTGATGCTCCGATCGAAAACAAATCAGTGGGGCCATGCCGGTACGACTGAATATGCGTTAGAAAGGTCAATCCCTCCCCTACGAGACCAAAAAAACCGGGCCGAACTTCTAAACCGCCCGCTTCCATAGAACAATATCGTGGCAACGTAGACCTAAGTGGTCATATTGGATCCTTGGGAACCATCACAAGTACGGCCGGCCTATATATATTTGAACGAAAATGCCGTGTCGTCCAGCGGAGCCTAGAAGAAGGTGACTCGCGCAGACAGCTGACTCCTTTTCAATAGAAAAGAATAGCCAAACCAACCCAGCTGGCTGGTCAATCTCAGAGATCTTATCGGCCGGCAAACCGGAGACGGACGACCACGGTCCCGGCCTTACCAGCACCGGAGGTGTACTAATCAATGAACCCACGAAACCAACTTTCTTTTATGACAAAATAAACCAAGCCTAAGCGGTCACGACATCTTGTTGATATTGATTGAGTTGGAGGGACTTTCGCTGACTGAATCCATCCATAAACCTAGACCGCGGTAACCTTCGTAACCAAAGCGTCACGACAACATCCAAAGGTGACCTTTGGGTTCTTAAGTAGGGGGGCAAGGAGGAGCACGTAGGAATGCCGACCACTACATAAGCCACTAGTGACTGAGAGAAAGCGAGCAGCACCTTGTATAGGTTGGGCGGAGCTTAAAGAAGCAAGCCCCTATCAGAGAAAGCCATTGCGCGCTAGCCTAGCTAGCTAACGTTTTTCAGCTGGCTGTTATGTTAGTTGTAGCGCGCCTTCCCTCCTTCTCTCACTTTGGAAAGATTTTTCCGTATTTTCTTATGATGACCTGGTCGAGAGAGTACGATACATCGGTGTAAAAGATTTCCTTTTTTCTGTGAGCTTGGTTTACTTGACCGAAGGGTGCAGTAGAACTTGAAGGAGAGGAATAAATACCCGGTCTATAATTTTGACAAAAGGAGGACCGCTATTGGGAAATATCTTCTTGGTCGTCATCAAAGAAGTTGACGTCCGGGGCTTCCTCTTTCCCTTTAAAATAAAAGCGGTGAAGTCCATCCTAAAGTTCCAAATCTACATCCAACACCAGAGGTTCCTGATGAGAACAAATTGTAAGGAGGTGAAAGAAACCCTTAAGAAAGATGTCAAGACCCTCTTTGACTT
>JAABOM020000007.1:0-17212 GCA_011800125.2 Solanum clarkiae
AGAGCCATTTTGCTTTATTCCATCATACTCCAAGGCCAAAAAATAGTCAATCTTTGGCTCCATTCGAGATTGATGGACATGTTAATATGAAAATACAAATAGATTAATTGAGGCTTCCAGATCTATTTATTTTTCCATTAAAGTAATAGCTGCAGTGAGGTTTTGTTGACTATGACCTACCAACTTTCAAGTTTCAAACTAAAACGTGCAAATTGACCAAAGCCAGCCGTCTTCTGAAGTGTTCATCTTAAATTCATCTACTATATCTGGAAAAACAAACTCTTTGGGGCAAATCCAGATAGAAACCATGAAATTTATCTTCTTCATATCTTTTTGCCATTTCCTTTTATCTTTCTCTTATGCTTTGAATTCTTCTTCATGTCCAATAAACTTTGATTACATAGAAACCTGCAATTGGGACACTTCTTTATGCACAGAAGAGTCTTTGGAGAAGAGTTGCTGCCAAACTCTCCGTAGCCTCTTCGGAATAGGACTTGCACAACATCTCAAAGAAACATCCATGTTTTATCTCCCAAATGAAGATGCTGCTCTTTCATGTACTTCAGCCTTCAAAGCCAAGCTTTCTTCCATTTCAATATCTCAATCTTTTGTCTCACAGTGCATGAATGGGACTAATGATTTTGTCGCTAAGCCTTCGAGTTGTGGAGGTATTCTCACAATGAAAGACTGGATGTCAAAAGTAGGTCGAAATAACCTACTTGACTCATCTTGTACTGGTGATCTTGGAGGCCTTACTAGGTGCAGTTTGTGTCTTGATGCTGGTTATAAGGTGAATACTTATTTGGTTTCTTTGAATCCCAATGTGACAAATGATAAGTGTTTTTATTTCACTGCCCTTTATGCTGCTGCTATAGTCAGTGAATTTGGACCTGAGGATCCAAGAACTGCCGGTTGTGTGCTTGCCTTGCCCTTGGCCAACAACTCAAGAAGATCGCGCAATCTTAGCAGAGAGACGGTGTTAAAATTGGTTTTTGGGTTTTTAGGTGCTCTGTTTGGGATTTTGGGTGCTATAGGTTTCATCATTTTTTACAAGAAATGGGATAAGAAGAGAAAGCAAGATGCATTGCATCAAGGGTATGTGACTAGTGTTAAGTCCCAAATTTTGCCCAACACTGGTGCTAAGTGGTTTCAAGTAGGTGAGCTTGAACAAGCCACTAAAGGGTTCACCCAAAGGAATATGATAGGCCAAGGAGGGAGTGGAACTGTCTATAAAGGGACCCTTTCTGATGGTACCTTAATTGCTGTAAAGAAAATTCTTGATATGGATACTAAGGGTGATGAGGAGTTTATTAATGAGGCAGAAATTATAAGCAAGATTAGGCATAGGAATCTTCTTCCTCTAAGAGGATTTTGTGTTACAAGTGACTATTTAAATGGAAAAGGGAGATATTTGGTCTATGATTTCATGCCAAATGGTAGCCTAGATGATCATCTCTTCAACGAAACGAAACGATTATCTTGGCCTCAAAGAAAGAACATAATTCTTGATGTGGCTAAAGGGCTAGCTTACTTGCATTATGGAATCAAACCTTCGATTTACCACCGTGATATAAAGGCCACAAATATACTTTTGGACATGGATATGAAGGCAAGAGTTGCAGATTTCGGATTAGCTAAGCAAAGCAAAGAAGGACAAACTCATCTTACAACAAGGGTGGCTGGCACATATGGATATCTAGCACCTGAATATGCTCTTTACGGGCAGTTAACAGAGAAGAGTGATGTTTATAGCTTTGGCATTGTTATCCTGGAGATCATGAGTGGAAGGAGAGTTCTTGATGCATCGAATTCTTGTGCAGTTTTGGTGACTGACTGGGCATGGTCAATGGTGAAATCAAGAAATGTGGAAGGAGTTTTCGATGTGTCAATAAGGGAGGAAGGGCCAAAGAGAGTTATGGAGAGATTTGTTCATGTTGGGATACTTTGTGCTCATGTTATGGTCGCTTTAAGACCAACAATTGAAGATGCTTTGAAAATGCTTGAAGGAGATATTGATATTCCAAGATTACCAGATAGGCCACTTCCCCTTGGTTTTGAGTCATTTGAATCATACTCATTACACAGTGATAGATTCAGAGATATTTCAATCAGCAACAGCTTATCAAGGTACATACAAAAGTAGCAAAGTTTTTTTGACCATATGAATTTGTTCCCCTCATTCCTCTTCTTTACTATTTTCTTATAAAGATTAGGTCCATATTCTCTATAATTGTACACAAAGCTCAAGTTGATTCAATATTTTCTTTATTTTTGTGATACTAATAGTAATAATTTACTTCAAAAAGTCATTTTTTCTTTGTTTTGTAATACAAGTCACTTAACCAATTGAGTAATTTTGTAGATGAAATAACAATTTTACCACTAAATGAGTGAGAGTTGATTTAGTAGCATTTGTTTGTAGGGTTCGTTTGCAAAATAAGGTGTTTGTTGTTTGTGAAAATTGAGAACAAAATTCCAACTTAAAACATAAATGAAGTTAAAATTCAAAATACTTGTCAGACAGAGTACTTTCATGTACTCTATAGGTGCCATATTAGCAAAAATTATGTTCCTTTAAGTAATCAATAAATAGGTTAATGTCTTTCAAAAATTGAATACGGTCTTGAATTCTTAAAATGAGACAAATTTGCTAAAATAATACTGTTGTAATTATTTGAGGCCGGAGGGAGTAATTTTCAACCACTTACAACTTTTTCAAATATTCACCAACTTCTTCTCAAAGAAGTACGGCAAACAAATACAGACAAGCTAATTTTCCTTTGCAATTATAGTCAAAATGTCCAGTGGAATTCTTAATGTTCTAGAGATTCTTTTAACTCTGTTGAGCGGGAAATTATAGTGACTCAATTTTGGTTGGCAATGCAAACTTTCATTGGGCGCGGATTCGTTTGCTTTTTAATCATCCTAATATCTTCCCTCCAATTTTTCTTTATATTTTTATAAATAAAAGAATATGTCAAGCAAGAACATTTTGACGTGGATAAGTTTCTCGCCGGAGAGGAAACTGACCGAACCACAGCAAATGACCTTATACCAAGGAGAAATGGACTGCTGTATCTGTATAGTAAACCAGCCTAAAAGCATAAGAATTGACCTATCTTTTAGCACCACGTCAAATCTTTAGTTCAGAGACCTTCACTAGGAAATACAACAAGGGTAAGATACATAAATAGACATTACCAATTTTACGTAATGCCTATATGCTATTTGATACGTTTAGTGTTATTTTACTATGATTGGCGTTGGGCAACTATCCGTTTGGTTCTTGAATTAAACCAACAAAACACTTATTACCGCTTTGAGTTTTGGTCCTACTACTTTTGATTCTCTACTTCAAGCACTACTGCTCTTTGTCTAGTGCTAATACACCCTAAATTGGGCATTGCAGGAATACTTTTAGGGAATTTCCATCAAAAAACTATCATCTGACTTTAAGTTGCTTAACCATCTATCAAAATATTCAAGTAAACCTAAAAGTGACCAAGAATGTAGTGACGTAAACTCACTCATGATTTTGTTTAAAATATCATTCTGCAAGTTTTGGTAAAATTTGTCTCACCTCTCATAACATTACTACGCAAAGTACAAAGGTAAGCAAATGGCCCAACCATCCCGGCCTTGGAGGTCAACAGGTAACATTAGTACCTTTTGCCTCTAGTTTCACTTTTAGAAATCATCACTCCTGAGAGCTTGTTCACCTCATACAGCAACGCGGCTGAGAACAAGAAGCTGCATTGTGATCCAAGAACACCCAATCAGATTTATAAACATTATACGACCACATTCAACTGGACAGTAGTCAAGTTCTTGCAGGAAGAACCAAGGTCAAAATTCTACAACCGACCTTACCACTCATTTCATATGAGCTGCTCTGCTTTGGTAGAAAAGTGGCACAAGTATTAACAAAAGAATACGAGATTGCATCTTCCATTAGAGACGGCAAAAAGGGTAATCATCTAAGTAACTAGTTGTGCATGTGTGTTTGATGAATAGGACAAGCTTCGCCAGCCACTAATTACCCATATATTATGGTGGAGTACCACTCAATAGGCCGGACATGTTCAGAAAGGAAGTCAAGCTTGAGTCAACCATAGTATAAGCCTGATGTATACTTTTTGGATAAGCTGCTGGAGAGAGCAATCATCCAACACAAATGGAGAAAAGAATAAAAAGGAGGCGGAGATGATCGATGAGTGGTAAAACAGAAATCCTGTGAAATCAACAGTTGTAAGTGAGGAACAGTTTGGCTTTCTTTAATATAGCAAGGGGCTATAGAAAAATTTAATAGGAAGCTATCTACATTGAAGATACAGTACATGGTACTTGGAGACGGTTCTAATTAATAGTGATTTGGATTCCTTGCCTAGATAGACGACGTGACTCGTGAGTGTTCTTTATTCCTTCAGAAGCAGTCAATACAATAAACAGATTAAGAAGAAACTTCCCTTGGAAGATAATACCTAAAAGAAGTCCTGCCATTTGGTCAACTGGGAAGCAGTCAAGTCGAGTAAAAAAAAACTTGGTGCTTTTGGAGTAGGAAATCTGAAATCGCATAATAACACAAGTAAATGATTTGTAGGGATACCCAAAGGAAACACAGGCAACGTGGAGAAGGATCCAATATAAATATGGGGAACAAAGTTTCTGCCTTTCTCGTCAGTGGCTTAATGTCATGACCTGAGTATAGGTGTCTAATAGACACTGTTTAAGCAAAGTTGAGTGTTTAATCAGTCATGAACTGAGTTTAGGTGTCTATATAAAATATCCTGGCAAATTTAGGTCTGTCTATGTATTCGAACAATGAACTTGCCAAACTCAACAAACTTTTGGTTTAAACCCAAAAATAAATGTCGCTAAGTAATTTTTTGTAATGTTTTCCGGAGAAAGGTAACATTCTAAGAAATTTAGGTTCTTTTTAGCTCCATTTAACTCATCCAAGAGACTTCCCACAAGAAAAAATGTATGCAATAAACATAAGTTTCTTTATCCATGAAAATAGTAACTAGATAGTATAGTTCATTACCATGTTGTGATGCTAACTCGATGAACAGTGCTCGCAGCAATAAGAGCTACTACTTCAGCAAGTATAACTGCAGTGTAACAGCCCAATAGAACAGATCAAAATTAATTGAACAATACAGCTGTTGTATCTCTTTACTAATCAAGATATGTTGTTACACAACTTAACATAGATCACACCTAGATTTTTACCTAGCCTCCAATTTGAAGATCCTTTGCCACTATAGTAGAATCTTTCCCTATGTCAAGGAGATTCAACAGTTCATTTATAACAAAAAAAGTATTTTTAGCTTATTCATGCATTATAATTTTCGGGCAAAGGGAACTCAATTGAACTCCTCACCACAAGCTAGCTGTACCAATGTATGCATATGGATTTGAATATTAAGATAAAAATGTAAGGGAAAATATGCTATAACTTCAATGCTACATCTAAAAGACAAAATCACTTTGTTTATTTCTACTTTAAATATATTAGAGAGTTTAAATATATTAGAGAGTTATTTAGATCTTCAAAAGAATTGATTGAAATATGACAATGCAAAGTCAAAACATAATGCACTCACCAGCACCCCATCCAGTCCGTACACCACATGTTTCTTGATAGTTTCCAATGAACTGCAACAGTATCACCAAGTCAAGCTCAATACAATACTAGCTTGGTATGCAATATTGTAATGTGCTAGCAAAGCCATACTTTTTAATTCAAGTGTGCTAGCAAAGCACCATGTGATGCTTCACCTTATGCAGCCATAAAATGCATGGCAGTCATGAAACCATGTAAAGAATGATAAAAACAGTGGATCTGACAACAAAATGATAAAATAGGAAAATTGGAAAGTGAATTAATCTCAAAGGGAAAAAGATTTCTGACACAAGATGTCAGGGAGAAAAAAAGTTAGCAAGCTGCACACATGTTTGCAGATGAATAGAACAATTTCTACAGCATACATCTGAATTTGTACAGCTTTAATGTATAGGAATACAGCACTGTAAATTTTAACAGCATCAATAGACTAGTAAACTTAGCAGAGCCTGAACTTTTGAGACCTTAAAGCACAACACTTGATACAACAAAAGGTAGTTTTCTCACCGTTAACAACAAAATGAATATGAGAGAACTAGTGAATCCACCAAGGATGGTATACAATTCTGAAGATGCTAACTTTCCTCTATACACTTCCTGCAGAAAGAGTGTCCCGATGAATAGAAGAAATGAATATAGCATCGAATTCCCAGATCCAGCCATGACTTCAGGTGCACGCACACACAAAAACAAAAAGATAAATCAGACTGATGAATTGTTCAAAGGAAAAACGTCAAAAGAAAGAGAGAGATAAGGCAGCAGCCTAGCAGGAATTCAAAGATAAGCTCCAACTCATTATAAATTTTCAAGGTATAATCAAGAATGGTTGGGTTCTCACTTTAAGCCAGTACCAGTCATTTGAAAAAAACGATAGACATCTAGTGCATTCACTCATTTTTTCATTCTGATAGGCCAACTCAAAGAGCACATCATGAGAGCAAGAAGGCAACCTTAAAGAAAAGCATTCAGTAGCATGATCTGTTACCTTTAACAACTAAAAAAATTAAAGGACAACAATCTATGCCAACCATAATTCAGAAACTAACTCCTATGTAGTTAGTTATAGGAAACTCGACACAGCAGATGAACTGGGTTATATTCTCCACCCATAAGCAATGTAGGTTGAAGTGCATAAGCACGGAAGAAATTGAGTCTGAGTGATATATTTGAATATCAGTAATTGAAAATCTTTATACTTTTAATTGCATAAATACACAAGAAAAAACATTTAGGGAATAAGCTATCTCTTTGTTGTCCCTTTTTTCTTTGCTGTTATTCTCATAGTTATAGGAAGCCACTCATACATTTGAGTTGAAAAGTTGTAAACTTTGAATTGAAAGGGAAAAAAAACCTCAAGAAAAAACTCTCTGATGAATACGTTCTATATTTTTTGTCTTTTCTCTTTTTCCTTTGCCGGTGTTTCTTCTCATAGTTATAGGAAGCCATTCATCCATTTCAGTCACCTTCATTCCGTGATAAAGGCAACAAATATATCATGTTTTTCACATTTAGGTTTTTCCTATCTGAGGATTTGCATCTTAATGTCTTCCTTTTCGTGTACTCATTTAATTCATGATATGAGAGTTCTAGTTTCCCTAGTTACAAATACTATATAGACATAGTTTTTTTATAAAGTAAAAGATTTCATTGATAATAACAAGACCAGCTTGGTCTCTAAAAAGGAGAATGCCTACAAAATATGGTTCTGTCCAAGTCCTCTATACAAATAGGAACTACATGGGTGCACCAAAAGAAAATAAGGGATCAAATGCTACTTCTCAACAGAGCAAAGCTCATCCCTACCCCTTCAAAAGCTCTCATATTTCTCTTTTTCCAAATGACCCACAATAGAGCAAGAGGAGTAACATTCCGCACCTAGCACTTTCTTCTTACTCCGCTCCGTTCCTCCAACTGAACATCAACTCATTCAAGAAACATCAAACCATCTAAAGATATCCCCCTAATCTCATGGCTAATTTGCAATACAACCGAATATGATCCACGTCCTCACCCACCTCCTCGCAAAGGAAACACCAACTCAAGTAGACAACCTTTCGTTTTCTAAGATTCTCTGCCACCAAGATCATTTTTCTATCTAAGTTGTAATTTAGGGTAAGTAAAAGCACTTCTCACTTTCTACGAGTGAGCAGATATTTAGGAGTGTGCCCAAGTTAAACATCATTTAATATGAAGCAGAGGGAGTATATTTAAGCAACCTGTAAACTACCGTTGATCGTGAATAATTCTTATTAACGAAAATATACTTTTTTTAAAAAAAAAAAGCAGTTGGGAAGATTTGAGTAGTTTCTGCTAAATTGAAGAACCATGTGCTGATATTTATCTAGAAGAAAGAAATTCCCTTTTTCTTGTACTTGTTCATTGAATTAAAGCATTTCAAAACAGACATTTCTCCATATTAGAGCTACCCATTTTTGTTTCCATCAAACTGTTCCAAAACAGCAACCATTTTGCGACCTAATTTAGTGTTTGACCCCGAGAGATCAAGAATTTTCCAAAGAGATAGTAAATTTAAGACAAACAAAACCCCAGTAAACGGATCTAAAAAGGCAAATCAAATTTTCCCTTTCGTTTGGTGAACACAATCGATTCTACAACGATGGGAAGATGATCAAAGGATTTGACAACTCACCAGAGGAAGAGCAGGCAGATCGTCGGATCCAGATTCAAAGGAGCACACACTGGCAACTGCGGTAGGGAACTCGGGTGATAATTGGAAAACAACAGAAGTACCTAAACGACGACGTTACGTGGGCCGCCAACGTGAACAAAGTAGGTAACTCGGCACAAAATCAAACAATTACATGCATTATTTGAAAGTATTTTATTTTTATTCATTCTAGTTTTAATTATAATAGTACTAACTATTTATTAGTAGTTTTTTTAATTAAACTTTTGGCCTAGAAGGTCATTTTATTAGTCAAAAAATAAATAAAAACAGAGTCTGGCCCAAACGGCCCAAAACAAGGAAAATTCAGAAAAATGAAGAGTCCATTCTAGGCTTAAGTAAACCTTAGTTGCCTTTTCCTCTCCCTCAACTTCTCTAATTCTTTTCTTGATGCTTCCGTCCAATTGCAGTCGAGACTTCACCTTTCGTCGTCTCCTCCTTTGGGTTTGTTTCCACCTTGCCCCTGTTGTTATGATTGTCTTCTAGCTCACAAGAGCATTCACTATTTGGAGGCATTAAACATTGCAGAGTTCATATGTCTCTCTTTTTCTTTGCTTCATTGACTAGCCTTCATCTTTTCTTCTCAGGAGGTTGTTTGTTGTCCATCTGATTATAGATATTGTGGGGGTAGCCGTTGGGAGTTTGCGGTGGTGCCAAAGGTATTTCTTTTGATTTTCCTCTATCTTCATCTCCTCTACTTGATTTTGGTTGTATTTGTCATTTTTGTAGCTGGATTTGTGCTTCTAGCCCTTTTCTTTCTTGATTTCGTGTTGACCTCCATATCCGGATGAAAAATATGATGTTGTTCCTCTGCCTTTTTGGTGATAGTTTTTGTGTATTTAAATAAGATTAGCCAAAAATTAGTTATTACGTTAATCATGAAACTCCCCTCCCCTTTCTCTTTATGTGCTTGCATGGGTTTTTATCTCTTCTGTTCTTATCTGAATGTATAGTATCTATGCCTTCTCAATGTTTATGATGTTTTTCCTTTTGCTGGTAGCTCACTGAATCTTCTGAATTCTTGATTTTCTGATTGAATAGTTGCTAGGTTAGCTAAATAATCTGGCGCTTGATTGTCTTCCCTAAATGTATGGATTATTTCAATTTGTTGCCTCTCCACTTCTATTATTCCTTCTATCACTTTTGCAATCTCCCATGAGATTTTCCACTTTCCTTTTATAACATTTAATAGCGCTAGTGAGTATGTTTCTATTATAAGATTTTGTTGTCTTTTTCTGGCACTTATTCTAACTGCTTCTTGAGTACTCTTGGCTCAACGTCTATGTTTGTAGCAATTTCAATTCTTTTTGCTTGAGCATCGATTGGATCCCCATTGTTGTCTCATACACACAAACCATAGGCATTTTCTCCTGGATTACCTTATTTTCCACTTCTTTTTCGTACAATCCTGTATTCTCATATTGTGATCTCCATCCCTCAAGTTAGAGGATTAAGGCTCTAATGCCAAAAGGATGCAACTTAGTCCAATTAAAGACTGAAATTGAAAAGTAATTGAGATTAACTGAAAAACAAACTTATTGAATTGGTCAACCCTAATTGAATTCCATAAGCTTTAGAGAAGATAAGAGAAATATTATTGATTGAAATTCTAAAATCTAATCTTACAATTGGGAAGAAACTCCTATTTATACGGTACAATAAATGAGGTATGGAAAATGAATTCTGAAGTTAGTTACAATGAACTTCTTAACAATTTTCAACCGGTCACATGACCTTTACTAGACCTGAGCTCATTCCTGATAATATGCACTACAGTAAAACTAAAATAAGGACATATCAGCATGTCACTAATTAACTTTATAGGGTCGTTTGCTAGCTAGCTAGGAGATAAGTTATTATTGTATTAAAATGTGGAGATAAATCCTATGAGGACAAACAAAGAAGAACTAGAAAAAAACAAAAGAGAAATCAAGCAATATTTAAAGTTAGAAGAGAAATTTTGAAAACAAAAATCAGGAATGCAATGATTTAAGGAGGGATACAGAAATACAAAATTCCTCCATGCATATGTGAAAGGAAGAAGAAGGATGTTGACAATCGATAAAATTCAAACAAAATAGGGAATGACATCGCAAACAACTCAAAGCAATGTTGAAGAGGCAATTGAAGTTTTTAAAGATTAGTTTAGTGAGGACAAGTGGATAAAAAATAATTCAATGTTGGAATATGTTCTAATATTACTGACAACAGAGCAAAATGAGTTTATGACAAAGGAAGTAACATAAGAAGAAGTCAGGGAGGAGGTGTTTAGCCTCAACAAAGAGAGTGTCAGCGGTCTGTATGATTTCTCAGGTGAGTTTTTTCAATCATGTTGGGAGATTATAAAGCAGGATATATGCAAAATGGTCAGAGCCTTTTTTTATGGAGGAGAAATCCCCAGATACGTATCACATACTAAAGCGGTTTTAATTCTAAAAAAGGACAATGTCAAGAAGTTGACAGATCTGAAACCAATCAATTTGAGCGCATTTACCAGGAAAATTTTATCAAAGGTTTTGCATAGAAAAATAGCTCCAGAATTGCCTAAATAATCTAGAAGAATCAATCAGATTTTATAAGGAAAGGAGCATTGCTGAAAAAAGTCCTATTAGCACAAGGAATGGTTAGAGCCATCAACAAAAGAAATGAGCATCATAATGTGGTGGTGAAATTAGACATGAAAGAGGCTTATGATAGAGTGTCATTGTTCTATTTAATTAAGGTGATGAGGATATTTGACTTTAATGAAAGGGTAATAGATATGGCGTGAAGGCTAATTTTCAATAACTGGCGTACGATGTTGGTCTATGGACAAACTTATGAATTCTTTGAATGAACAAGAGGACTAAAGTAAGGGGACCTCTTATCTCCAACATTATTTATAATAGTGGCAGAGGTTCTAGCGAGGGGATTAAATAACCCAAAATGAAGATTCAATATTTAAAGGTTATGAGTTATCAAAGTGGAGTAGGGCAATAAATCGTTTATCATATGCAAACAATACAATCCTTTTTTGTTCAGGCCATAAAGGATTAATGAAAAATATAATGCAGACTCTAAGAGATATTAACATGTGTTGGGCCAACTCATTAAGTTGACGAAAAGTCATGTATTATTATATGAAAAAGTTTCAATTTTTGACTGTCAAAGGATGAAGAGGATTACAGGTATTGCTCAAGGTAATTTCCCATTTAATTATTTGGGATGTCCAATATTCTATGGAAGAAAGAAAAAGACTTATTTTGAAGAATTGGTCAATAAAGTGGGAAGAAGGGTGATGAGTTGGCAGAAAAAACTATTGACATATGGTGGAAGGTACATACTTATAGCCCATGTGCTGCAATCCCTTCCCATATATTTATGATCTGCAATGGACCCACATAAAAAAACAATTGATCAAATATGGCTAAATTTTTCTGAGAATATATAAATGGATTAAAGGGGAAACATTGGGTTGTCTAGGATACTTTGTATCTGACAAAGAAGGAAGGTTGGCTTCATATCTTTACATGATGTATCAAATGCATTATTTGCATAACTCTAGTGGACATTCAGAACCTCCGTACATTCATTATGGGGAGAGTTTATATCACACCACGAGAGGATACCCTTGCGGGGCTGGCACTTGAAAAATCATTGCTGATTCCCCAAGAAAATCATCTGCCCTCATCATCACATCGACTCAACAGAAGAGGAATTTACTTAAACAGAATAAAACATCATCAGATAAACATAACCCTACTAACTCATAGTTTCTAATGAATAAGTTTGGAAATACAAAATGCTCCACAAGTCCTCTATTCAATGTTTATGAAGCCTCTACTGAAAAGTCTAGATGGTGTCATGACAGGCCATGAGCACTTCAAATCAAAGAAATAAACTACTTAAATAAAGTGAGAAGATAAAAAGGCTTCTCTAGAATGCAAGGATGGCTCACCAAATCTAGAAAACACTGATCTAGACTTCAATGATGTGCGGGGCTGAAGTTCTCTATCACCTGTGTCTGCATCATGAAATGATGCAGGTCCAAATGGACGTCAGTATATGGAATATACTGGTATGTAAAATAGCTCAAGAAAGTAAAGCTCAACTCACTCACCTCAACTCAACAACTCATGCTCAACTCAGTATATGCAGATTTTAAAATAAATCATGCTTTTAAAGTAGAATAAGTAGATTAAACTCAGTAAAAAAAAAAGAAAAATATCATGTTCAATCAGTGTTTGCTTAGGAGTTTCTCTTAACTGACATCCAATTTCATCACCTTTAGTACAACGAATGCGACATCGTTACCACGCTCATCCTAAACTTACCACGGTAAAAGACAATCAACTCTCTTATGGATCCATAGTAAATGTCCATTTTTTGGGACATGAGTTGCCAGAATGGGTTGTACGACTATCTTACGCTAACAACATAGTTCTGTGTGTTAGAGTTGATATGTACTCACTTCCAGTTTGGTGCTTGATACTTCTCCAAGACTAAAACATGCTCAACTCATCAATCAACTCAATCCTCAAAGCTCAGACAATCACATCAAATCTCAACCTTATTAGATTATCTCAGCTCAACTCATCTCAGTCCCCATCAATTTAGTCAAACAATAAAGATAATCAGACTCAAACGGTCATTCAGACTCACTCTATGAGACTCATTATATAATGCAAAAAAGGTATGTAGTAATATATGACTACATGCAACATTCTTCTCATGCTCAATCATACTCAATTACTCATCTCCGATAATCAAACTCAAACCTTAACTCAGTCCATGATTAGAATTTCATAAAGTTATGCAATTTAGGGTTCATGTTATCAAGTATAACTGTTCTCTCAGTTTCATATCAATAATTATGCAATGCAACAAGTACCTCATGCAACCTCATAAGGATTCATAATGAATGCACAAACATCAGTATTAGGATAATAGGATTTTCAAACTCAACTCTTACTCTCTACTTCTACTCAATAAATAGAGGGGGCATGTGAACGAACTTAGTTACACACTTTAGTAAGCTTTATATACCTGGAAAAAGGAGAAATAATCAAACCTGAGTCAATCCTCGTGTTAGAATTAGGAACCCTCACTCTTCTCCTTCCTCTGGTGTTCTCGAGAAATCCCTAACCGTGAAGAATGATCAAAATATACTTAGGGTTTTGTTTTAGGAATTTAATTAAGTCTAAAATATCCAAGGGTTCAATTAAAAGGGATAGGAATAGATAAAAATACCCCTCTTAAAAACTGTCGTCTGGTCTATGAGACCCTGTCTACAAGCTGTAGATCATTCTACGAGACGTAGACAAGCTCTCATAAATGAGGGTTCCAAAAATTTGGGTTACTAAACTTGACATGAAACCTCTTCTACGAGCTTTGATAACCTGTAACTCAAGATACTGAAAAGTTGGTATTGAACCACCAATTAACGGAATTAATCTACGGGTCGTGGAATACTTTACGGGTCATATGTTATCTCGTATATAGGCCTTAGACATAGAAAATTTCACCAAGTCATTTGGGTGATTACGAGGCCTCTTCTATGGGTCATAGATGACCCTCATGGATCCTTCTTCAACAACTTTTCTCAATTATTTTTCTCAGTTTCCTCTTTGTATCTGCTCAGACTGGATGGAAACAATTAGGGGGTGTTACATTATCTCCCCCTTGGGATAATTCGTCCTCGAAAGAAGAGAAATCTAGGGAATTTAGTTAAGGCATGAATTTTTCTATGGACTCTAACCATCAACAACTTTAATCTCACTCATACAGTCAATCAGTCAAGAAACTCAGTAAGACAATTAAACAATCAAAAGATCAAGTCAATCCTCACTCGGACTCTAGCGTTCTCTCGTCCATCAAACTCAGAAGGGAAAGAGAACTCGAGGAATAAGAATTCAAGAATTTAGAAGGAAGTCAGTACCATCGACCCTCTTATCATCAATAGGTAGGAAAAAATGAAGGTACTTGGCCTTTATGTCCTTCTCCACCTCCCAAGTGGCTTCTTCTACCAATTGGTTTCTCCACAACACCTTAACAGATGCTATCTCTTTGGTTTTTAGCTTACGAACCTGATGATCAAGGTCTGGATAGGAATCTCCTCATAACTTAGAATGTCTTTTACTCCAATACTCTTGACGGGAACTGCCAACTATAGATCTCCAAAACACTTTTTGAGCATAGAAATGTGAAAGACTGGGTGGATGACCATTAACTCTGATGGTAGTTCTAACTCATAAGCCATATTGCTCACTCTCTTTATGATTTGATATGGGACAATGTACTCGGATTTCTTTTCAAATCTCATCACACCCTTCATTGGTGACACCTTCAAATATACCCAATCGTTGACCTCAAACTCTAAGTCTCTTCTTCTAACATAATGTAGGATTTCTGTCAACTCGTGTAGTTCTCAACCTTTATCAAATGATCTTTATCTTCTCCATAGCTTGGTGAACCAAGTCTGGTCCAATCAATTCCGCTTCACCTACCTCAAACCATCCAATCAGTTATCTACACCTCCCATAAAGTGCCTCATATGGGGCATCTGAATACTCGAATGGAAGCTGTTGTTTTAGGCAAACTCAATCAGAGGCAAGTGGTCATCCCAATTATCTTTGAAGTCAATAACGTAGGCCCTCAACATATTATCCATAGTCTGTATCATCCGCTTTGCCTGACCATCAGCTTGAGGGTAGAAAGTAGTACTAAGGTTCACCTTTAAAACTAAAGCCTTTTTGAAAGGATTTCCATAATTGGGCAGTGAATTGAGCCTCTCTATCTGATATGATAGACAAAGAAATCCCACGCAATCTTAAAATCTCCCTTATATATAACCAGGCATAATCCTCTGCGGTGTCGGTTGTTTCTATCGCTAAGAAGTGTGCAGATTTTGTCATCCGATCAACTATCACCCAAATTAAATCACGTTGTCTGCGAGACCGTGGTAACCTTGTGAAAAAGTCCATATTGATAATTTACCACTTCCACTTTGGAATATCAAAGTTCTAAGCTACTCCACACGGCCTTTGGTACTCAACTTTAACTTTTTGGCAATTCGAGCACTTGGAAACGAACTCAGTGATGTCTTTCTTCATTCCACTCCACCAGTAAACTTCTCTCAAGTCATGGTACATCTTGGTCGATCCTGGATGAATGGAATATTTGGAATTATGGGCCTCTGTCATGACCCATTTGAACACCATCAACATCAGGGATACACAATCTACCTTGATACCTCAATACTCTATCTCACCTTTTGGCGAAAACCATCACTTTATGCTTATGCACATCCGCCTTTGATTGTAATAAAATAGGATCTTGGTTTTGTTTCTCCTTCACCTCCACTGCCAGAGATGATGCAGACCCATTATGCACGAGGACTCCTCCTTCGCCTAATTCATCTAATTGGACTCCCAATCGTGCTAGTGAACCTCTTTAGCTAACTCTTTTTTTTCTCCTCCATATAGGCAGTGCTTCTCTTAGATAACCTACTAAGAGCATCACAACCATGTTATCTTTACATGGATGGTAGAGGATGCTCTTGTTATAGTCTTTGAGTAACTCAAGCCATCTCCTTTGCCTTAGATTAAGCTTCTTCTAGGTGAAGACGTATTACAGACTCTTGTGGTTTGTGAATATATCAACATGTGCTCTATATAAATATTGGCACCATAGTTTGAGAGCAAACACCACTACTGCCAACTCCAAATCATGAGTGGGATAGTTCTTCTTATGCACTTTAAGTTGTCTAGAAGCATAGGCAACAACATTCCCCCTCTGCATCAACACACATCCCAATCCTACTCTCGAAGAGTCATAGTAGATGACAAATCCATCTGTTCCATGAGGCAAGGTCAACATTGGTGCAACAGTTAACCTCGTCTTCAGCTCCTGAAAGCTCCTCTCACTCTCATCAACCATTGAAACTTGAATTTCTTTTGAGTCAGTCTAGTCAACAGTGTGGATATGGAAGAAAATCCATCAATAAATCTGTGATAATAGCTGGCGAGTCCCAGAAAACTTCTTATATCTGTCTGACAAATTGGTGTAGGCCAGTTATTAACCACCTCAATCTTTTGGGTATCTACTCATATTCAATCTCCCAAAACTACATGGCCTAAGAATGCCACATATTTTAGCCAAAACACTCACTTTGAATACTTCACATTTAACTCATTATCTTTAAGCGTCCGCAAAACGATTCTAAGGTGATTGGCATGCTCCTCCTATAGAATACACCAAAATATTATCAATAAACATGATCACGAACATGTCAAGATACAGTCTGAAGACTTTATTCTTCAAGTCCATAAAGGTCGCATGTGCATTTGTTAACCCAAAGGACATCACTAAGAACTTGAAGTGACCATATTGGGTTCGAAAAGCCATCTTCAAGATGTCACATTCTGTCACTTTCGATTGGTGATAGCTTGATCTGAGGTTTATCTTGGAGAAAATAGTAGCACCCTGAAGTTGGTCAAATAAGTTATCAATCCTCGGAAGGGGGTACTTATTCTTGACTGTCACCTTATTCAACTGGCGGTAGTCAATACACATGCTAAGGGAACCATCCTTCTTTCACACAAACAAGATCGGAGCGCCCCATAAAGAGTCACTTGGCCATATGAATCCCTTTTCTAGAAAATCTCTCAACTGCTCCTTCAATTCTTTCAATTCCGCAAGGGTCATTTTACATGGAGGAATAAAAATAGGATAGGTGTCAGGAAGAACATCAATTCCGAAGTTGATTTCCCTATTAGTAGGGACCCTGAGATGATCCTTAGGGGATGCATTAGGGAATTCACTCACAATCAGGATGGACTCAAGAGTAGGAGGCTCAACATCATCAGAATTGACTCACACGAGGTAATACATCCCATAGAGATCAGTCTTCGGGTCTTGAG
>JAABOM020000007.1:17312-42858 GCA_011800125.2 Solanum clarkiae
GGTCTTAACCTCACCCCCCCCCCCCCGACAAGGTGATTGAGGCTCTTAACAACCCCTCAACAAGGTGATTGGGCTTAACACCCCCTCCCCCAACAAGGTATGGTCAACTTGCAACATCATAGATACTTTTCATGAATTCATCACATACATACATTCCTTTCAGCACCATAAAGTCACTTGACTCATAGGTCATGCAATAGATCATCGATAGCTCAAGAATTATTAATCGGACATTTTATCAAACACTTGGCAGGTGTGTAATGCTAGTTCAAAATCATGTAATTTAAGAGTAAAATCATGTGAGAAAACTTAATGTAAATGAACCCACCAACACTTGGTAACACCCTCATGCAAGATACTTTGAAACCCCTCGTCAAATCTCATAATGGATCATGGATTCATAGCTCAAAACATGCATAAACAGTTAATATTTCATGAAACCCCAACATAGTTTATAATCAAATTTATAATAAGAAATACCCATAGATAATTCAACTTGAAAACATACAATTTACATAAAAGGAAGGTTAGGCACCCTGGGTGAAAGGACCCAATAGTTGAAACCCATATATTTCAACTTTAGGGATTTCCTTGATGAAGATTTAAATGAGAAACTTAAGCTTGAATGAATTTCTTGAGATTCGAAGATGGTATGGGACACTTGAATTTGGATTAAATAGTTGGCTAAGTGTTAGAGAGGGTTTTGGGAATGTCTTGAGTAATCTGGGGTTGAAAAATAACTAAGTATAGGTATTTTTATGCATAGGAGGTCTTAGGCCCAAGGCTCCAAAGCCTTAGGCTGAAATAAGAAAAACTAGGAACAAATTGCACTATCCGTGCCCTGGCCGCATCGCGACAGGGGTGCAAATCCTCTCTGTTTTTTGTAAATTTTGGAGAATAAAATTTTTCTATGGTTTCTCTAAAATCGGGGTTATACCTATTCCCCACTCAGTTTACTTGTGAAAGAGGTCCGACTTCAGAATTTTTCCCCTTGATCATGAATATGAAGTCAGATGTTTTATATCACGCACAAATTTTGAGATTTATGAAAATTACGATTATGAGCATTTTCGAGGCACATTTTTGGGCACTTTTTGGGCGTTTCAATATCTCTTTCTTGGGAGCTTTCGTCCCCGAATGTCAAAGAAACATTCATAAGAGAAGTAATCAAGATGATTCCGGCCCAACATATGAATGTAACAATTCATTTAAACATCATTTTCAAAAATCTCAACATAAGTGTCAAAAATCACTATAAACTTGCCAATATAAACATGAATGCATGAAAATGACATACGGGCTGAAACTTAAGACTTGAAATCACATAGGAGACTTAAATTAGTACCTTAGCTTGAGTAGAATGGAAGAGATAGGGATATCGCTTTTGCTTATCCGTCTCGGCTTCCCATATGGCACTTTCAACTTGTTAGTTTCTCCAAAGAACCTTGATGGAAGTTACATCCTTGTTCCTCAACCTCTTCACTTGTCTATCCAAACTTTCTACAGGAAACTCTTCATAAGTCAAATTATCTTCGACAACACCCATAACATTTAAAGGAACAATAGTACTTGGGTCACCCACACACTTCCTTAACATAGACACATGGAAGACTAGATGAACCATATTCATACATTGGCCAACTCCAACTCATAGGCCATCTTACCAATCCTTCTCAACACCCTATAAGGACTCAGTATTCTTGGACTCAATTTACCCTCTTTACCAAAATGAACCACACCCTTCATGGGTTAGACTTTCAAATAGGCCTAATCACTAACCTTAAATTCAAGATCCCTTCTCCTTACATCGACATAGGACTATTGTCTACTTAAGGCTATTTTCGGTCTCTCCCTTATCAACCTTACCTTCTCCATGGCCTCCATAACCAAATCCGAGCCTAACAAAGCCATCTTCCCTACATAAACCATATTGGGGACCTACAACGTCTACCATAAAGAGCCTCAAAAGGAGCCATACCAATACTTGAATGATAACTATTATTGTAAGAAAACTCAATGAGTGGAAGGTGTTCATCCCAACTACCCTTAAAATCTGAAACACAAGATCTAAGTATATCCTCAAGAGTTTGGATAGTTCTTTTGGCTTGGCCATCCGTTTGAGGGTGAAAGGTCATACTAAGCTTAACCTTGGTACCATGACCATTTCGGAAAGACCTCCAAAAGTGAGAAGTGAATTGAGCACCACGATCCGAAATGATAGACAAAGGCACCCCATGCAATCTAACGAAGTCATGAATGTACAATTTGGCATAATCTTGCACCATAAGTAATCTTAATTGGTAGGAAATGAGTCGACTTTCTCATTCTATCAACCAAAACCTAAATAGAATTAAAATGCTTCCTAGTCTTAGGCAACCCAACCACAAAATCCATGTTAATTTCCTCCAACTTCCAAGTAGGAATCTCTATATCTTGGGCTAGGCCACCTAGCCTTTGATGCTCGGCTTTAACTTGTTGGCAATTATATAAAGGCATACAAACTTAGCAATATCCCTCTTCGTACCACCCCACCAAAACACTTCCCTCAAATCTCTATACATCTTTGTAGAACCAGGGTGAATAGAATAGGAAGAATTATGGGCCTTATTTATCACCTTCTCTCTTAAGTCATCAATACTAGGCACACACAACCTACCTTGGTACCTAAGGGCAATATCTCCCCCTTGGGAGAAAACCTCCACCTTACCATCTCTCACCAAAGCCTTCAACTCTAACAAGACGAGGTCAAGATCTTGCTTTGTCTTTACCTCCTCGATCAATGAAGATTTAGAACCATCAACAAACACTACACCACCATTATCAATGTCTTCCAACCTAACCCCCAATATAGCCAACTGATGGAGCTCTCTAGCCACCTCCTTGCCACCATCATCAACATGAGCTAGGCTACCCATAGGTACCCTACTTAGAGCATCGTCCACAACATTAGTTTTACAGGGGTTATAATATACACTAATATCATAATCTTGAAGAAGCTCTAACCACTTTCTTTGTCTCAAGTTGAGATCTTTTTAGGTGAACACATATTGGAGACTCTTATCATAGGTAAACACGTCAACATGAACCCCATACAAGTAGTGATTCCAAATCTTCAAAGCAAATACCACGGCGGCCAATTCAAGATCATGTGTAGTATAATTCTTTTCATGCACCTTAAGTTGACTAGAGGCATAAGCTATCACCTTACCATTTTGCATCAAAACACAACCTAAACCAATTTCTCGAGGCATCACAATACACAACAAACCCTTCCAACCCTTTCGTTAGAGACAAGATAGGAGCGGAAACAAGATTACCTTTCAAAGTTTGGAAGCTCTTTTCACACTCATTGGTCTACACAAATTTTTGCCTTCTTTTGGGTCCACTTAGTCATGGGAGAAGCAGTAGAAGAGAAACCACTGACAAACCTCCGGTAATAACCCTCTAAACCCAAGAAACACCTAATATCCGATGGAGTCAAAGGTCTAGGCCAATTTCTAATTACCTCCATCTTTTTAGGATCCACTTTAATACCATCACCCGACACCATATGACCTAGAAAGGCAATCTCTTTCAACCAAAACTCACATTTTTCATATTTGGCATACAACTTCTCCTCCCTCAAGATTTGCAACACCACCCTCAAGTGATCTACATGCTCCTCCTCACTATGGGAATAGATCAAGATATCACCAATAACAACCACCACAAACAAGTCAAGGTAGGGTTTGAAGACCTTATTCATAAAATCCATGAAGATAGCTGGTATATTAGTCAAATCAAAGGACATAACCACAAACTCATAGTGCCCACACCTAGTCCAAAAGACCGTCTTGGGAATGTCACACTCCCTAACTTTCACTTGGTGATACCCAAATCAAAGATCAATCTTAGAAAAGTGACTAGCCCCTTAAAGTTAGTCAAAAAGATCATCAATCCTTGATAGAGGGTACTTATTCTTTATGGTGACCCTATTAAGTTGTCGGTAGTCAATGCACATTTTAAGAGTACCTTCCTTCTTCTTCACAAACAACACCAGTGCACCCTAATGTGATTGACTAGACCTTATAAAACCCTTCTCCAACAAATCCCTCAATTTCTCCTTTAGCTCCTTTAACTCTGTCGGGGCCATACAGCAAGGGGAAATAGAAATGGTTTGACCATCAAGAAGGAGGTCTATGCCAAAATCTATTCCCCTTTCGGGAGGAACACCGGGAAGCTCATCGGAAAAGACATCAAGAAACTCATTAACTAGCGAAACTGACTCTATAAGAAGGACATTGGACTCATATCCCTAACCCTCACAAAATGATAGAGACAACCCCTAGAAATCAACTTTTAGGATTTAATGGATTTAATGCAAGAAATGAATCTACCCTTCACCACCACATCATGACTCTCCCACTCAAGGACGGGTTCATTAGGGAATTGGAATTTGACCCTACGGGTTCTATAATCAATAGAGGCATAATATACATGAAACCAATCCATCCCAAGAGTGACATCAAAATCTACCATATCCAACTCAACAACATCACAAGCCAATATTTTATGCAAAATGAATACCGGATAATTTCTATAGACTCTTCTAGCAACAATGGATGCACCAACGAGAGTAGACACATCATATGTCTCACACAACAACTCGAGTTTAATATAAAACTTTTTTGGCAACAAAAGGAGCAATAAAATAAAGAGTGGCACCCGTTCTATCAATACGTACACATCAAAATCAAAAACTTTTAGCATATCGATGATGACATCGGGCACCTCATCTACCCCTTGTCTCCCTTGAATATCATAGAACCAATTTTTCCTTGGAGCACCCTCTTGTTAGCCTCCTCTCCCACTAGGACCCGCATTTGCACCTTGGCCTTGTGGACGGCCATCTCTACTCTTGTTTTGATTATGAGGATAATCAATCATCTTATAACCCACTTCACCACAACCGTAACAAGTATTTGTATTCCTCAAACATGGCCATTATGCCTTCTACCACATCTTGGACACATAGCATTAGGCACCACACCACCACCACCTTGAAATCTTTGATTGTCATTAGCAACCCTTCTATTAGGAGCATTTAAAGAACTTTGGCCTTAGAACTTGGGGCATTGAGGAAATCGGCCACCCTTAGGATTTTGGAATCCACCTTCAAAACGAGCCCTCTTAGCCTCACCCATTCTCCTCTTTCTCAACTTTTCCCCCTCCAATTGTTCGGCATAAGTCATGAGGTGGGACAAGTCCATATCACCCATCAACATGGCGGCATGACATTCTTCATTTACCAAGTCAGGCACATCCATCACAATCTTATTCATCCTAGACCCCTACTCGGCCACCAATTGTGGAGCATATTTAGAGAGTTGGTTGAACTTGAGGGCATACTCCATCACACTCACCGACCCTTGCTTTAAATTCATAAATTTCATCATTTTGGCCTCCCTTAGATCAAGAGGGAAGAACCAGTTGAAAAATTTTGCCTTAAACTCCTCCCAAAGGATCACATTATTGCTCCCCTTCTCCACTTTCCATTCGGTAAACCATATTTGGGCCACCCCTTTGAGTTGGTAGGCCGCCAACTCCGCTTTCTCCTCCGAGTTAACCCTCATAATAGACAACACTTTTTACATCTCATCAATAAATTCTTGAGGGCCCTCATCCACTTTAGACCCATGGAACTCCGGTGGGTTTATTCTTGTGAATCCCTCACCCTAGAAGCCAGAGTTGGAGCATGAGGGGCTTGGGACACTTGGTTGATTTGATTAGTCATAGCATGGTAATAGCATTCCGGAACTCTTCATGGGCCGCTCCCCTATCATGAGGAGCTTGACGAGTGGGAGGGACCGGTTGCTCCTCGGGTGAATGAGCTCTTCTTTCTCTTGGAATAGGCATGATCTAGCATGGCAAAGAACATTCATTAAGGGAAATATTACCTTAATTTTATAGCACGACATAGATCAAGAAGAAGGGAAACATTTCCTGAAATGTCTAATAGCCCCTAACTCATAGTTGTGGTGCACTTCATAACCATGAACAAGACTCTAATCGATGCGGTGTGTTGGATTTTGAGAATCATTAACAACCTAGTGCTCTGACACAAAGTTTATCATGACCCAATCCAAGGGTCTAGATGTGACACGGCATTGGGGACCCCAAGAGACTCCAAACAAGCCTCTTAGCGTATCATTTACTCATCCTTGGTCACGGAAGCAATTAAACAACAACAAGAGAGTACAAATAAGGATAAAGGGACTAAAGGAAGTCTTTAATAGCATAAATCATAGAATATTCAAGTGTCAAGCATAATTACATCATTTGTCTAACAACACCTTTAATATAGATTGGGTAGGGGCCAAGACACTCTCCGGGCTCACCCTTTTAGTATCAAAGTACAACATAAAGAGATAACAAAAGTAAGAGATCAATGCTAGTGTCCCCAAACTTAAGGACTCACCAAAAACTTATCTTCAAGATGTCAAAACTAGCCACGAGAAGGATGATCATGAGGAGATCTAGTTCCACATGGTAACTCATACAGGCATAAAGTATGCATTAGTACGTTTGAATGTACTAAGTATGTAGGATGCAATGCAACAAGAAATAGGCAACATATTCAACTTTTATAATGATAAGCAAGGGATAGTATATTGGAAACATAGCGATAATGATCAATGCTTAAAGTAAAACACACTTGTATAGAACATAATACATATGTAGGAAGAGACCACATCCATAGAGCCCAAGCTTTCACTCCAAGGCTTGCCATCCCCTTGATAGATCATCCAGGTACCTATCCCTTAATGTGGCAGTACAGGCTTACCATCCCCCGACAAGGCGATTGAGATATGTACCCATCAACAAGGTAGTACGCGCTTACCACCCCCGACAAGGCGATTAAGGTACATACCCCTCAACAAGGTACTACGGCCTTACCATCCCTTGACAAGGTGATTGAGGTATTTACCCTTCAACAAGGTAGTACCAGCTTAACACCCCATGACAACGTGATTGAGGCTTAACACCCCCTCAACAAGTTGATTGGGCTTAACACACCCGAACAAAGTGTGGTCAACTTGCAACACCATAGATAGTTTTCATGAATTCATCACATACATACATTCCTTTCATCATCATAAAGTCACTTGACTCATAAGCCATGAAATAGATCATCAGTTGCTCAAGAATTCTTAACTGGACATTTTATAAAACACTTGGTGGGTGTGTAATGCTAGTTCAAGATCATGCAATTTAAGAGTAAAATAATGTGAGAAAACTTAATATAAATCAATCCACCAACACTTGGTAACACCCTCATGCAAGATACGTTGAAACCCCTCATCAAATCTCACAATGGATCATAGATTCATACCTGAATACATGCATAAATAGTCAACATTTCATGAAAACCCAACATAGTTTATAATCAAATTCATAATAAGAGATACCCGTAGATAATGCAACTTGAAAATATGCAATTTACATAAAAAGAAAGGTTAGGCACCATGGGTGAAAAGACCCAATGGTTGAAACCCATATACCTCAACTTTGGGGATTTCCTCAATGAAGATTTGAATGAGAACTTTAAGCTTAAATGAATTTCTTGAGATCCAGAGATGAGTTTGGGACACTTGAATTTGGATGAAATATTTGGCTAAGTGTTAGAGAGGGTTTTGGGAATGTCTTGAGTGATATGGGGTTGAAAAATGATTAAGAATAGGTGTTTTTATGCATAGGAGGGCTTAGGACCAAGGCCCAAAAGCCTTAGGCCAAAATAAAAAAACTGGAAACAAAATGCACATATCTGCGCCCTGGCCGCATCGTGCCAGGGGTGCGGATCCTCTTTGTTTTTCGTAAATTTTGGAAAATACAATTTTGCTAGGTTGCTCTAAAGTTATGGTTATACCCATCTCCCACTCAATTTTCCCCCTGATCACAAATATAAAGTCAGATTTTTGATATCATGCATGAATTTTGAGATATATGAAAATTACTATAATGGGCATTTTCGAGGCATATTTTCGGGCACTTTTTAGAGCGTTTCATGCCTGATGGCATGTCTACTATGCCATGGCCTGCCTTGGAACTGCCTGATGACATGGTTGTCTTTACAATGGCAGTGCCAAGGCATTTCCTAATAGCATTGTTGCCTTGCCATGACAGTGCCAAGGCACTACTTGTTGGCACTACTGCCTTGCATGCTATGTCATGGCCTACCTAGGCTCTGCATTTGCAGTGACCTTGGCGTGTTGTGGCCTTGCCATGGAATGCATTTGGCACATTGTGGCAGAGGCAGTGACATGTCTTAGCTTGCTGCCAATGCACAGATGGCATTTGGGCCTGGCTTGCATACGCGGGCTTGGCATGTCATAGGGTTGGCTTGGCTATATCCTGAATTTTTTACGAACTTCAATTGACCTCAAATTTGGATGGCTGACTAGAAATGACCCAGTGAGCAATACCTATGGCTTTTCTATGGAGTACGGCCTTTTTTGGCCAAAAAACGTCATTTAGATGGATTTTTGGCCATTTTTCAGCTTTCAAAAAATTAAAATTTTCTGAAAAAATTATTTTTGTGGTCCAGTGGTGTAAGCGTTCATTCCTAACACTTAAAAATAGTATTAACAGTAAAAACATAAGTTTATATGTTGACTTAGGTCTTCTTCCCTATCAGATAAACTTGCATATTTTGATACTGTTTTCGACGTGTCTCATGTTTTGATAATCTGTTTAAAACTTTCCAATTAAGTTACATGTTGAATCAATGAACAAGTGCCATCATCTTTACATATACACTTGGTTACACTAAACAACATACTCACAAACTAAGTTGGACTTGTTCTAACATGCACATATGTTTGCCAAAATAGTTAATGTTCTTATTGAATCTACTGTTTATAAGCTTGCATATATGTTTTTTGTTATTATACTAACAATAAATGTATATTTCTGAAGTTTTTTATTTCTCAGATTAACTATGTTTTATTTCAACCCTTTGACCTCTATTCTGAATCAAAATAAACTAGAGGGACTGAATTATGTTGACTGAAGACAAAATTTACACAATCTTGACTTTTGAGGGTTATAAGTTTGTGTTGGTTGAAGAATGTCCTATCAAACCAGCTGATCCAACTGAGGAGGAGATCCAAACCTATGATAAATGGGACAAGGTTGATGAGATGGAAAAATGCTACATTTTTCCCTCAATGGTGAATGACTTGCAACATCAACATCAGTCCATGTCATCTACTTACGATATGCTGGCATTTCTTAAGGATATGTTCGGAGAGCAAAATCATGTTGCGAAGCAGACTGCCATGAAAGCCCTTTTGACCACAAAGATGGCTGAAGGATCTTCTGTCAGGAAACATATACTGAAGTTGATGAGCTACTTGAATGAGCTGGAGATACTTGGTGATGAGATTTATAAGGGCTCTCAGATTGAGATGATCCCTTAGACTTCCTGAAAATTTTCAACAATTTCGCTTAAACTATAATATGAACAAAATGGAGTTGTTCTTAGTGAAATCATTGAATGAGTTTCAAGTGGTAGAGACTATAATCAAGAGGCAAACTCCTGTGGTGTACTTGGTTGACAAGAATGGACTCTCATCTTCAAAGCCAGCAAAAACATAGAAAAAGAAGAAAAATCTCCACAAGACTAAGACACCTGGAGGTGCTAACGGTGGTGTGGCCAAGCCGAAAGGCAAGTGTGTTCATTGTAAGCAGCCTGGACACCACAAAAAGCAATGCTCCAATTATCAGGCTAAGTTGAAAAGAAAGGTAATTCTTATTTAAATGTCATTGAAACCTGTTTAGTGGTTGTTTCTACCCAATTATAGGCTATAGATTTAGGAGACACTGATCATATCTGCACTTCTTTGCAGGTTTTTAGGAGATGTGGTGGTTAAATAAAGATAAAGTTTCTGTTTTTCAGGCAAATGGGGAGCGATCACAAGTTCAAGCTATTGGAATAATTTCGTTTTCTTTTAGTAGTTCTAGACATTTAGTTTTGAATAATATTTTGTATGTTCCTTTTTTAAGGAGGAATTTACTATTTGTTTCTAAACTTTTGGATAATGGTTATGATGTGTATTTTATTAATAATAATGTTGTTATTAAATATTATGGCCGGTTTATCCTTAGCGCACTCAAATCCCATGATTTGCTTCTATGTGAGATTACTCATAACATACTTCAACACTCCGAACTAAATAACATTGATATTTCAAATAAATAAAAATGTACTTCTGATTGAGCCCAACTTATTTATGGAACTTACGTCTATGTCATTAATATAAATATAATTTCTAGGTTAGTTTCTAATGGACCTTTGAGTTCATTGAAAGTGGAGGCACTACCAACATGTGAATCCTGTTTAGAAGGTAAAATGACAAAGAGACCCTTTCCTTATAAAGGAAATAGAGCCACTAGTAAGTTAAAATCAATTTATTCTTATTTGTGTGGCCCTATAAATATACAAGTAAGAGGAGGTTTTGAGTATTTTGTGACCCTCACAGATGATTACTCAAAATATGGATACATTTATCTGTTGCACTATAAATCTAAATGCTTTGATAAATTCAAAGAATTTAAGGTTGAAACAGAAAAGCAACGTAATATATCTATCCAAACTTTATGATATGTCTTTCTTCCGAATTCATTATGTACTTATAAGAACATGGAATTAGTTCAAAATATTCTGCCCCAGGAACACCTCAACAAAATGGTGTTGCAAAACATAGAAATAGAACTCTTTAAAAATGGTTAGATCAATGATGAGTTATTCTGATTTACATTCAAACTTTTAGGGATATGCCTTAGAAATAGAAAATTATATTCTGAACTTGGTTCCTTCTAATTCTATACCTTTAACCCCATCCAAATTGTGGAATAAGTGGAAGCCTAGTCTATGGCATATTTATCTCTGGGGTTGTCCAGCTCATGTGCTAAAAAAAAACAGATAAGTTAGAATCCAGAATAGAAGTGTGCATTTTTATTGGCTATCCAAAAGGCACTAATGGTGGTTAATTTTACTGTCTAAAGGAACAGAAGGCCATTGTCTCAACAAATGAAAGTTTTAAGAACAAGACTATTTAATGAACCATGTTCCTAGAAATAGTCATCAACACGGTAACATGAGTTCCACAAATAGTCATCTACATACCATTACTAGAACGACCCCAAACAGTGTTTAAAATCATGCCTTGAAAGTGCTCGAAATCTTGTTTTCCATATATATCTAACAATTCATTGGTTATTTCAAAAATTCGACTTCATATTCTTGTTCAGAGGGTTCCAATTATGTTGACAAGGGTCTAATCTCGAATTTAAGGCAAAGGAAATGAATTATAAAATTCTACTTAGTGCGACTTCCAGAGAACCTCCACATCCTCTCTGCGACGCGGAGACATGTATTTTCTGCACAGTGTTTCCCAGTCCATCCATATTTTTCTAAGTTCCGTCCATATTTTTCTAAGTGTTGGGCCTAATTTTTCCCAAACGTGTTTTTATGTATACTTAGCCAAGTTTCACCCTCATATCCCCTAAAACATTTCCCAACGCTCACTAAAACACTTAGCCATATTTTATCTCCCAAATTCAATACCTAAAACCCTCATCCAAAGCCAAGGATCCTCCTCAAGCTTCAAGCTTCTATTTTCAAACTTCATCAAAAATATCGCCAAAGCTAAGGTATGTAGTATTGACCCATAGGATCTTTCCACCTATGGTGCCTAAACCCTTGTTTTACTAATATTTCATGATCTAAAGTTGATTTTGCATGTGGGTCTTGTATATTGAGAAATTTACTGCACAGTGATTTTAGTTCACAAAAGTATGGTTGTTTTAGCATGTTTTGAGCTCTAAATCTTGGATCTAATGTTTGATTTGATAAGGGTTTTGCTCTGAATGTCTTGGGGGTGTTGAAAGGTGTTGATTGATGGTTTTACAATAGATTTTCTTGCATGATTCATCTCTAAATTGCATGGTCTTTTACCCCCATTACACCCCCACCCCCAAGGTGTTTAATAAATTGTCTGGTTATGGTTTCTTAAGGAAATGAAGGTCTAAAGCATGAGATATGATATAATTGATTATATGATGATGAAATGAGCTTATGTACAAAATGAATACTATATAAAGTGTTATGGTAGACCATTCCTAATTCGGGGCCTAGTTGAGGGGTCAAAGACTCAACCACTATGGTGATGGGTGCAATCATCACTGACCTAGTTGAGGGGTTGATATCTCAAGAACTAGGGTGATGGGTGCTATCATTAATAACCTTGATGAGGGGTTTTGTGGCAGTTGCGCAACCTTCTATTGAAGCTACTTCTGCGGATTGCGACAGCACCTGGCCTTGGATCAAGGCTTTCACTCGACCTCACACACTAGGGTGATGGGTGCTATCATCACCAACCCCAAGGGGTTTATACCTTGGAAATATAGCTTGGTCTCCTCTTCACATATTGCATCCTATATGACTATGATTTACTTAAGCATGTTTTACTTATGCATTGAACATATATGTCATATTGCTATATCATGCCTATTGCCTAATGTTATGCATGTTGATCATGAAGCTTATCTCTTGTTGCATTGTATCCCACATACTTAGTACATTCAAACGTACTAATGCATACTCTTGCCTACATGATATCACCATGTAGGGACTGGTGCCCAAGTTGATCCTCCTCCTCCTCCACATGGCTATTCGGTGCTATTCCAAGATTGTTGGTGAGTCCTCCATTTCGGGGACCTTGGTCTAACTTACTATTATCCTTGTATTGAGACACTTTCTCATGTTCTATTGACTATGACAATGAGCCCAGTAGCTTGTCTTGGCCCCCGCTCTATCTATATATTACAGGTGCTTGTTGGACATGTTGTATTATGTATGAGCTTTGACTCTTGACTCTTGATTATGACTTTATGCAAGCTTTTTCTTAGTCCCATTGCCCCTATTCTTAATCTATATGTCTTTGTATACTTCCGCGACCAAGGATGTGTAATGACAAGTTAAGAGGCTTTTTTAGGGTTCCTTCGGGTTCTCCATTTATCATGTCACGTCTAGGTCCTAGGCTTGGGTCATGAAAAACTTGGTATCAGAGCATTAGGTTTATAAATCCTCAGAGTCTAACATACCGCGTCGATTAGAGTCCTATTCATCGTTATGAAGCGGGCCATGACTATGAATAGAAGGCTATGAGGCGTTTTAGGAAATGTTCCCTTCTTCATGTCCTAAGTCATGCTATAGAGTTTTGATAAGTATTCCCCCCTAATGATTATTCTTTTCTATGCAAGATCATATCGAATACTAGAGGAAGACGGGCCCAACTCCAGAGGAGCAACCTACCAATAGTGAGCTCCATGATGTTCTTACTATGCTTGCCCAAGTGGTCACCAACCAAGTCTAACAAGGGGCCCAAGCTCCTTATGCTACTACACCGGGAGCTAGGGTGAGGGACTTCATGAGGATGAATCCTCCAATTTTCATAGGTCAAAGGTAGATGAGGATCCACAAGAGTTTATTGATGAAATCTACAAAATTTTATCGATCATGGGTGTTGGTCCAAATGAGAAGGTGGAGTTGGTGGCGCACCAAAGCAAGGGGGTGGCCCAAATTTTGTTTGATCAATGGAAAGGTGAGAAGGGTAATGGCTATGTGGTGTTCTGGGAGGAATTTAAATTTGTCTTCCTTAATCGGTTCTTCGCTCTTGAACTTAGGGAAACAAAGTTGGTTGAGTTTATGAACTTGAAACAATGTGGTATGAGTGTAAGGGAATATGCCCTCAAATTTAATCAACTTTCAAAGTATGTTCCTCACTTGGTGGCCGATTCTAGGTCAAGGATGAATAAGTTCGTTATGGGTGTCTGATTTGGTAAGTGAAGAGTGTCGGTCCACCTTGCTTATAAGTGATATGGACTTGTCTCGGTTGATGACATATATCGAGAAAATGGAAGAAGAAAAGTTGAGAAAGAGGAGGGGCCATGAGGCCAAGAGAGACCGCTTTGAGGGCAAGTTCCAAAAGAGTACTAGATTTCAAGGCCAAAGACCTCCTCATGCTACTATTAGGGGGTTTGCCAGTGACTTCCCTAGTCCTAAAGGTGTTTTTGGTGTGGCTCCTAATGATGTGTGTCCAAGATGAGAAGGGGGTCATAAGGGCCCATATTTGACGGGTTCCAATGTATGTTTTGAATTTGGGGAGCTTGGTCACAAGAAGGTAGATTGTCCAAGAAAACTTGGCAAGGTTCGGGATGCAAATGCGGTTCCATTTGGTAGAGGTGGTCCTCAAGGTGGTGCCCCAACGCACAATCGATTCTATGCTCTACATGGGTGGCAAGGGGTTGGTGAGGTCCCCGGTGTTATTACCGGTATGTTGAAAATCTTTGATGTTGATATATATGGTTTGATTGATCCAGGTGCTACCCTTTCCTTTGTTACCCCTTTTGTTGCTAAAAAGTTCCGTGTTGAGTCGGAGTTGTCGTATGAGTTAGATGAGGTGTCTACCCCTATTAGTGCCTCTATTGTTGCTAGGAGGGTGTATAGAAATTGTCCGGTTTGCATCTTGCATAAAATCTTACTTTGTGATCTTATTGAATTAGATATTGTTGATTTTGATGTTATCCTTAGGATGGATTGGTTACATGCATACTATGCTTCTATTGATTTTAGAACCCATAGGGTCAAGTTTCAATTCCCAAATGAACCCGTCTTTGAGTGGGAAAGTCATGATGTAGTAGTGAGGGGTAGGTCCACCTCATACATTAAAGTTCATAGGTTGATTTCCAAGGAGTTTTTGTATCATCTTGTGAGAGTCAAAGATGTGGAGTCCAAAGCCCTTCCATTGATTCAGTTCCGGTTGTAAATGAATTTCTTGGTATCTTCCCAAATGACCTTCCCGATTTCCCTCCCGAAAGGGAGATAGATTTTGTCATAGATATCCTTCCCAACACCCAACCTATCTCTAACCGTATGGCCCCGGCGGAGTTGAAGGAGTTAAAGGAGAAATTGAAAGATTTGTTGGAGAAGGGATTTATTAGACCTAGCTAATCACCTTGGGGTGCACTGGTGTTGTTTGTAAAGAAAAAAGATAGGCCACTTAGAATGTGCATTGACTACTGGAAACTCAATAGGTTCACTATAAAGAATAGATATCCTCTTCCAAGAATTGATGATTTGTTTGACCAACTGCAAGGGGCTAGCTTTTTCTCTAAGATTGATCTTCGATCTGGGTACCATCAAGTAAGGGTGAGGGAGTGTGGTATTCCAAAGACGGCCTTACGGACTAGGTATGGGCATTACGAATTTGTGGTGATGTCCTTTGGATTGACTAATGCGCCTGCCATCTTTATGGACCTAATGAATAGAGTCTTCAAGCCCTACCTTGATTCCTTTGTTGTGGTCTTCGTTGATGATATTTTGATCTATTCACATAGTAGGGAAGAGCATATGGGTCATTTGAGGGTTGTGTTGCAAAGATTGAGGGAGGAGAGATTGTATGCTAAATATGACAAATGTGAATTTTTGTTGAAGGAGGTTGCATTCTTGGGTCATGTGGTGTCGGGGGATGGTATAAAAATGGATTCTAAGAAAACTGATGTGATTAGGAATTGGTCTAGCTCATTGACCCCGTCGGACGTTAGGAGTTTCTTGGGTCTTGCGGGTTACTATAGAAGGTTTGTGAATGGGTTCTCCTCCATTGCTTCTCCTATGACAAAATTGCGTCAAAAGAAGGTTAAGTTTGTGTGGACTGATGAATGTGAGAAAAGTTTCCAAACATTGAAAGATAGACTTGTGTCCGCTCCTATATTGTCACTACCTGATGGGCTTGAGGGTTTTGTTGGGTATTGTGATGCATCTAGAGTTGGTTTGGGTTGTGTACTAATGCAAAATGGTAAGGTCATAGCCTATTCTTCTAGGCAACTCAAAGTGCATGAAAATAACTACCCTACCCAGGATCTTGAATTGGCCGTGTCATATATAGGCCCTAGGCTTAGGTCGTGACAATTACGATCACGTAGTGGAAGAAATGTTGCTCAGGAAACTAATCCACCTGAGGTTGCGCCAAAAAATGTTTTGGAGGAAACTCCGAACATCCCACTACCTCAAAGTAGTAGGAGTAATTTACAGCAAACTGTGATTGTGGACAACAACGTTTAGAATGGTTGGGACATTTAGAATTTGGATTCGGAAGTGGCACATCCTGCAGTTGCTAGTTGTCGTAATAGCGGAGTGATTAGAAAGCCTGTAAGGTTTATGTTCTTGGGAGAATCATATGATAAAATCCCTGAAGATCCTAACACAGAACCATTAAGTTACACTGAAGCATTAAATGATAAAGATGCTGAAAAGTGGATTATTGACATGAAATCTGAAATAGAGTCGATGTACTCTAATCAAGTTTGGGATCTTGCAGAACCACATGTGGACATTAAACCTATTGGTTGTAAGTGGAAAGAAAAAGAGATGTGTGGATGGAAAAGTGAAAAACTTTTAAGGCTAGGTTTGTTGCGAAAGATTTTACTCAAAAAGAAGGAATTGATTACGAGAAAACTTTTTTGCCAGTAGCCATGCTTAAATCAATTAGGATTGTCTTGTCCATTGCTGCTTATTTTAATTATGAAATTTGAAAAATGGACGTCAAGACAGCTTTCCTAAGTGGCGGTCTTGATGAGTACATCTACATGAAACAACCAGAGGGATTCATGGAGCATGGCATTGAACGCATGTTATATAAGCTTAAGAGATCCATTTATGGATTGTAACAAGTATCAAAAGCATGGACCATTTGTTTTGACAAGTCGATTAAGACTTTTGCTTTTGATCTATTTGAAAATGAATCATACATATATAAGAAATGGGAAAGAAATAGGATAACATTTTTGGTTCTATATGTTGATGACATCTTGCTCATAGGAAATAATGTGAGCATGTTGAATTTTGTTAAGGAATGGTTGTCAACGTGTTTTGATATGAAAGATGAAACGACCCTAAAAAGTGCCCGAAAATATACCTCGAAATGTCCAGAATTTTAAATTTCATATATCTCAAAGTCCGTGCACAATATCAAAAGTTTGACTTCATATTCTCGTTCAAGGAGTCAAAATTAGGTGAAAGGGTCTAACCCTAATTTAAGAGCAAAAGAATGGCAATTATGATTTCTCAAGTGGCAAATTCCAATAAGCTATCCGTGCCGACGCGCCAAGGGCACACAGATGTAGAGGATTGGTCTCTGCGTCCTCTCTGCGATGCAGAGAAGTGTGTTTTCTGTCCAATGATTTTCTGTGTGGTCCAACGCTTTTAAGTCTTGGGCCTGAAAGTTTCCATACGTGTTTTTACCTATACTTAGTCTTATTTCACCGTCATATCATCATAAACATTTCCCAATACTCACTCAAACACTTAGCCATATTTTCACTCTCAATTTCAAATCCCAAACCCTCATCCTAAGCCAAGGTTTCCCTTCAAGGTTCTTCTTCAAGCTTCAAGTCTCCATCTCCAATCTTCACCAAGTTCATCTCTAAGCTAAGGTATGTGGGTTTCTTTCATGGGTTCCTTTCACCCATGATACCCAAGCCTCCTTTTACTCAAATTGCATGACTTAAAGTTGATTTACAAATGGGTCTTGCATATTATGAAATTCACTGCACACTATGTTAAAGCTATGTGAAATTATTACTATTTTGCTATGTTTTGATCTATAAATCTTTTATCTATTGTAAGATCTGAGAGGGGTTTTGATGTATATTTCTTGAGGGTGTTGCAAGGTATTGATTGATGGTTTTACAATGGATTTTCTTGCATGATTTCGTCTCTATATTTCATGATTTTATACTAGCATTACAGACCCTCTAAGTGTTTGATAAAATGTTCGGATGTGGTTTCTTGAGGAGTTGAAGGTCCAAAGCATGAGATATGATATGATTAACTATATGATGATGAAATAAGCTTATGTATATGATATACTCTATATAAAGTGTTGCATTAGACTATACCCGATCCGGGGGGATAAGAGCCCAGGTAACAAGGTGGAGGTTTGTACTCATCAATTATGTGAGGGGTTTGTACTTCGCCACCGTGGTGATAAAGTGTGATTATCATCAACCATGTGAGGGGTTTGTACCATTACAGAGTGATGGGGTGGGACCATCATCAACCATCAAGGGGTCTGTACCTTGAAAATCTAGCTTGGTCTCTTCTACATATATGATATCTTATATGAGCATGAGCTACTTAAGCATGTTGTACTTATGCATTAATCATACATTTCATGTTGTTATATTATGCCTATTGCCTATTATTATGCATTTTGACTATGATGTCTAATTCTTGTGGTATTGCATCCTACATACTTAGTACATTCAAACGTCCTAACACATACTCTTGCCTACATGATATCACCATGTAAGGACTGATGCTCAATTTGATTATTCTCCTCCTCCACACGACTAGATTGATACTACTCAAGCTTGTGGTGAGTCCTCCACTTCGGGGACCTTTGTCTATGTAGCTCCTATTTATGTATTGAGACACTCTTCTTTATTTTCTATTTTAACTATGAGGGAGAGCCCGGTTGCTTTGTCATGGCCCCCGCTCTTATCTATGTATTAGAAGTGTTTGTTGGACATGTTATGTATCTATGTTAAAAACCTTGACTCTATTGTTCTTGATGTCTATGATACGAGTTTGAATCTTGTCTCTTTATTATGATATTGTGTAAGCTTTTCCCTTAGTCTTGTAGCCCCCTATTCTTACTCTTTTATGTTGTTCTACTGTTTCCGAGACCTAGGATGTGTAATGATGTTCTAAGAGGCTTGCTTGGGGTCCCTTTGGGTTCTTACGTCGTGTCATGTCTAGGCTCTAGGCTTGGGTCATGAGAAAAGACTTGGGAGAAGCTGCCCATATCCTTTGGATCAAGCTTCTGCGAGATTGTAAATAAAGGATATTAGGCTTATCTTAAGCACTTTATATTGATACGATTCTTAGAAGATTTAACATGCAAAATTCTAAAAAGGGATATCTTCCTTTTAGACATGAAACTACTTTATCAAAGAATCAGCCGCCTAAGACAGATGATGAGATAGAGAGAATGAAGGCGGGCCCTTATGCATCTGTCGTAGGGAGTCTTATGTATGCTATGTTATGTACTAGACCGGATATCTGTTTTATTGTTGGCACGGTGAGCAGATTTCAGTCTAATCCTGGGCAAGAACATTGTACTGCAGTCAAGCGTATAATCAAGTATCTGAAAAGGACTAGGGATTACATGCTCTTCTTCCATCCTAGAAATCTAGTTCCTATTAGATATATAAATTCAGATTTCCAGTTATATAGAGATTCAAGAAAGTCAACCTCAGGATATGTACTTACTCTAGGAGGTGGAGCTGTAATATGAAGGAGTATCAAGCAATCTTGTGTTGTTCATTCCACCATGGAAGTTGAATGTGTTGCTGCCATTAAGGTGGATAAGGAGGTTGTTTGGCTCAGAAAACTCCTAAAAGAGCTTAGAGTGGTTCGCTCGATTGAAGCGCCAATCACACTTTATTGTGATAATAGTAGTGCGGTTGCAAACTCAAAAGAACCTCTTAGCCATAAAAGAAGTAAACACATTGAGAGGAAGTATCACTTGATTCGTGATATTACGTAAAGGGGTGATGTGAGAGTGCTGAAAATTGAGTCGAAGAACAATTTGGCGGACCCATTCACGAAAGGTTTGCCGCAAAAGGTCTTTGACAAGCATGTAAAAGATGGAAACAAACTATAATCTGGGAAATGGATCACATGTTGTACTCCAAGTTATAAGTAGAGGTTATGTGAGTGATTCTACCGATATACTGTACTCTTGGCTATGGGGTGATGAGATTGTGGTTCTACTTGTATAATTTATGTTATAACCTATGCGTGAGTGGGTTTGGTTGTTGTGTGGGATATTGTTATGATTATCAGCTAGGTTGTCTGCCACTCCATCCTAGGGACCTGATAGACTTGCTAGCCAGCTTGTATATTGTTATCCTGGTTATTTATTGTGCTCATCAATTGAGTTGTTACTGTTGCTCCAGAAACTTGGGATATTGCTAGTTATCTACTTTCCACAGGCCTTAGTCTAGGCATAAGCTAGAGCTCCCCTAGTTATACGTTGTTCAGGCCCCTAGTGTTACAGATATACACAGTTTGACTTGAGAGGTACAGATTCAGGGAGACTAGCTGAGTAGTGGACTATTTTTATGACTTAGGGCCCAGTGGCTATTCCTATGACTCGAGTCTCTAATGGCCGCGTGCTTTTTTCTGAGACTGGGTGGTGCTCCCGAGTCCAAGTCTTCGGTGCCCATGCCCGTGTGTTTGAGTCCTGGATTACACCTCGAAGAGTTGTGTCCTAGATGTTTGTTCTGAGATTTATGGTTTAGTTCCTTATTCCTGGGACTCTCGTGACTCCATTGATTATTCCTGTGGTAGAGTCCCAGTTGATTGTTAGACCATTGGCCTTGGCTGACTTATGATGCTTCCCTCGGTCGGAGGCTAATCCAGGGAAGGGGATGTGGTACCCCGAGTGATAGTTAGGGGTATGGGACCCCGTGTAATACTGTATCCTATACTGATTGTGATCTTGTACCATCTGCTACTAGTTCCTATATCCCTACACCTATACACACCTTAATTGTGCATGGCGTACCTTCTGGGCTTATAGGGGCCCAGTTGGTGTATAGGCATAGAAACTAAAGCCTTACACCCACGTACAACACTATACCTCGACTGTGTGACAGTTGTGATGTTGTTTGGTTCAGGTTGGTTAGTTGCTTCCGTGGTTTACCTCTTGGTCCTATGCAACAGGGTTCTCCTAGGGCCGCAGACATAGTTGACACAGGTTCCTCCATTTCTATCAGCCGATACTACTGCACACTGCCTGGGTTCATTTAGTTGGGTCTCTGGTGGTTATGCAGATATGCTACTTTTGGCCAGGGTTTAGATTACCAGCATTACAACTTTTTGCTACATTTGACATGTCTATAATTACAATATTTCACTCAATCAGTCGATAATGCCTAGTGGGTTCCTTCCACCGATACTCATCCCAACTTTTTTGCATCTACACATGGTGCAGGTTCAAGTACGATCCATGACCATTAATTTAGGATCTTGTAGGCGCTTCAAGAGACTTTCGTGAGCACCAACAATTCGAATATTCTACAATCTCCTTCTATTTATTTGGTCATCTGTTGTATTCAGACACTGACCTTGTACATTATAGTTTTGGCTTGTATGTGTAAGGTGCTATTCTGAGTATTTGTGTGTGTGTGTGTGTGTGTGTATTTATTTTTTATTTTTAATTTTGAATCTATAATAGCTTTGTACAGGTGACTTCTATCTCCCGGGATAGGTTGTATCTTTGGGTTTTATTGTTAGTTGTTAGCTGTTGTTATACTGCTAGTTGCTAAGACAAGTACTGGGGGTTTTGTGTTGATTTGCCTATAGGTGAGATCTAACAGGCACTATCAGGACCTGAAAGGTCCGGTTCATGACATTGAACTTGTACTAATTAGTAATGGACATGTTGATATATGGCCTTCATTATATAAGTAATTCAGTATTCAGGAATTTACCAAATACCTAATAGTACTAATATGTCGTACCAATCCCAACCCAAATATCATAATTCTAAAATTTTACTCCTGGATACCATATCAAATACCAAATTATCAAATACTAAATTACCAAAATTTTCAGTTCAGTTTGGTTCAAGAATTTAGTTCTCTGTATTTTATGTCCAACCCTATCTATATGGACAATAAATTAGCCATTATGATGGCTAAAAATCCGATGCAACGTGGAAGAGAAAAACATATCAATATCAGATTTCATGCTTTAAGAGATGCTGAGAAGAATGGTGAAGTTAAGTTGGTACAGTGCAGCAGTTAAGCACAACAATCTGACATTCTAACCAAGGCTCTTTCCACCAATAAGTTTGAGTTTCAAAGATGTTGCAAGGAGTTTCAATGAAAAATCTTGGAGGAGCATTAGGAAATTAAGATTTCTCTAGAAACTCCTAGGTTGTAGATATTTTGTAATAGATGATTTAAAAATAGTGGTGATTAGTGAGCCACATATGCACATAGTTTGATGTGAGATATAGTTTGGTCATTATGTAGCCGTTATCCTCACACTTTATTTATATATAGACCTCATGTAATAAAACATCTAGAAAGAAATATAGAACAAAAATAATGTTCAGCCATTTCCCTCTTTTAGATTATTATAGTTATTTACAGCTGCCATTTGAAGAAGAGCACGCACAGAGCAGCAAATAAAGTTCAATATTCGTCGATACACCCATTTCAAGGGTGCCATGAAGGATCCACAACAATTAGTTGACGAAAAAACAGGGCTGGAATGAAGTTATTCATCTCTACGTTCACTAAACGTTCTTCTTGCTTTAATGAAATCAACCTTTACAACTAAGTCTTTCGATGAAAAATTCAGTGAATCAATTTAATTATATAGATGCAGTTCTTGTCCCTCGAAAGGAGGTAAAGACCAAAATATTGAAAATTCTAAATCTAACACACTTTCCTAGACACCTTTTTTAAAGAAGTCAATATAAAATCCCAAGCGTGGTTGTTTGATAAACTATCACTATAGGGGGTATTTAGAGGACTTATATTAACTTAGTAAAGTAATTTTCCCAAACAATCTTGGCCTTAGAAATTTATAAGACACGTGCCAATAATCCAAGTGACCATTGACAATTGTTGGGGCCGTTTGCAAACTGAATAATTCAAGGAAAAGCAGACAAGTACACAGCACTGACATATCAAGCCGGCTTTCCACAGCACTGACATATCAAGCCGGCTTTCCATTTGCTTTATCTCTCTAATATAAACGCAGAAGGATTTGGCACACGGATCTTACAAATCACAAAACACAAGAAAAGGAAGAAGGGCCAAAAAATAAACAAGTGAATCCAAGAACAAATTTAGGCTCTAAATGAAGAGGAAAACCAAAATGGAAAATAGAACACGACTTCTACGATCAATCGCGGATAGATAAATACAAAAAGTTTTAACTAAGAAAAACAAAAAATGAAAAGATCTCCACTCAGCTAGCCAAATGGCTGGGCGAGCTGTTAAACATGGCATGCCACATGTATGCTCTAGAAAGTACCATCTCAAGCTCTGAATGACTCCAATTATGAGTTGGAAGGTGCTGAAGGAACATAACCATCTCTTGGAAGTCGAGCTTCAGCAGCTTATCTGACCACTGCACAATAAGTACCAACATTCAGCACAACAAATTCTTCAAAAGAATATCTGGTCTAGTAGTTACAAAACCTTAAAAGACTTCAGTCATGCATGGGAAACAAATTTGGTATTAGAAAAGGAGGAGAATTGCTGCTTCTTTCAACAAATTTATAATGCCTGCGCAGGAAAATAATACTCTGGTCACAAGAAACAGATCTTTTGGGTCAGTGACTGAAAGAATACGTAACGATAACCATGATCCTTCCTTTAATTTCAAGGGATCAGTTAAAATACAACAATAATTCTATGTACTTCAATTCATTACATATTAACCAATCCATTTAGGACTCATCGAACAAACCTTTCTTTCTACATTAGGGTAAAAGGAAGGTTAGTTTGTGTACATGTGCAAAAGAAAGGTTTGTTTGTGTACATTTGCCCGTGCTTTTTCCTAATATGTAACGCCAGTAAGACTCTGTCATCACATAAATCTCAAGCAGATATTAAGAGAAATCTTACTGTGAGAAGAAAGCTTGCAGCTATATACACAAGAAAATCTGGCAGTGCATCACCTTCTGCAAGATATGTATCCCACAATCGGGTAACAAGATGGAAAGGGATCTGCAAGAACAGATGATTAGGTCTTTGTTTTAGGAATACAGCATCTAAGGTCTTTATCAACAATGTGGAACTTCAAAAAGACAAAAAAAAAATACTTAATAAACATTAAAGGCAGAAAAACAGACCTCGCGTATCAAGAGACAATTGAACCAGCGAAAAGCAAACTGAAGAAACTCAAGCCCTTGCTCTTCCATGTGCGTTGACACAGGTTCTAGAAAATGGGAGGAGCCAAATATCAAAATTAACATCCCCTTTCATAAGGTCATAGAAAGTTAAACTTATTCACAAAATAAAAGACACATAGTATGTGAAACCAAAATTTGCTTAACCTTAAAACAATTACCCACTTTGTTTCAATTTGTTTGTACTAGTTTGACTAGACATGGAGTTTAAGAAAGTAAAGAAGACTTGTTTCTGGTCGTCTTGCATTAAGGATTTGTATTATGTATCCAAATGCACTTTAATTGTGCGGTCTTAAACAAGCCATGTGAGAAGTGGAGTTAAAAAGAGTGGCCAAATCAGGAAAGAGGCGCTCTTTTTAAATAGACTAAAAAGGAAAGTAAAACAAATAAGTTGAAACAGAGTACATTGTTTCACATGTCGAGAAAAATCAATAAGTTTTGACACCATAATTCCAAGATTCTCTAGCATTAGACTGTAGATAAAGACAACAAATAAAGTAGTAACCACTAGAGCATTACCATCTATACGTCTAACCAACTCCTTTAGCTTAAACACGAGTCTCTGGATTCCTGGTTGAGCAAATGTGTAATGGTCTTGCATCCCATCAAGCAATTTTGATAGACACCAATAACAGTCAGCTTCTATGCCAGATATTTTCTCAGAAGGTAGATCAGACATCATCCAATTGTCAATGCTCCCTTCTATGTGTTCTGACAAGAAAACAACTAAGAACGGTGTTGCAAGATCATTTATTCCCTGCACATATCCACTTGCAGGGTGACGGATGGCCCTAGAAAGGAAAATGATAAATCACCAGAATATGAGAATATTCAGAACACTGAGGAGCAATAAAGAAAGTTTAATGAATGCCATGCATCTTCAATTCTTTAATTTTTATTTCTGGGCTGCCTTTATGGTGACATCTACTGGGGTGTGCATTACTTTTTTTATTTGGTTTGTATTATTTGGATTCAGATTTTCAGTTTTGAAAAATATTCAATCCAATCAAAACAAGTTCACTATCATTCCTTTACTCCTTTAATTTGGTTTTTCTCCAGTTTGGTTTTTGGTTTATTGGATTCATCACTTGTCTCTTAATTACTAAAATCATCAACGCTTATTTAGTAATGAAAATAAATTAGGTAGCGTATGTGGAAAAATCTTAGTGTGCTACGTGGTGTATGGAATATACATCAGTAACTATAATGTTGATAAGATCATAAACTAATAATCAGGATTTCTTTAATTATTTTTTTTCAAAAAGTACATAAACCTTCAAGATTTAGATGCTTTCTGAAAAAACGGATGAATCGATGAAACAAGAAAATATTTGAGTTTGTTTACAAGAATCCTCTGATGAAAAAGAATACTTAATCAGCCTAATTCATAAACAAAACTGTAGAGAAAAATAAAGAGAAGAGGACACAAATGATTTACGAGGTTCGGCAAGTGGTGCCTACATCCTCGGGCTAAAAGCTCTCTCAACTGTGTTGTGAGAGGTATG
>JAABOM020000007.1:42958-68709 GCA_011800125.2 Solanum clarkiae
GGGGTTGGGTTGTCCAGATTTTCATTGTCTTGTATCCAAGTTGGGCATGAGAAACTTATATGCACCAACTTGAGGGGAAGTGTTAGAATCCTTAATTATAGGGATTTTAGAATTATAGGATCAATTATAGGAATACGATGCCAATCAGATATTCTGTAAATATTCAGCTGCCTTGTATGCTCCCAAGCTCCTGTATAGATTGACCTAATGTCATACCTCTCTAAATACAGTAGAGAGAGAGTTTATCCCGAGGACGTAGGCACCACTTGCCGAACCTCGTAAATCATTTGTGTTCTTTTTTCTTTATTTTTCTCTACAAAAATCATTGAGGGACATAAAAGACTTAATGGCATTGCAATACAACTTCACATTGTAGGCCAGAGCCAGAACAAATGTAGTAGTCAGCTACACCAACTCAAAGGCTATCCTACTTAGAACACTTACTTAAACAAGAGCAGAAGTGTAGTTAGAATCCAAGTTGCTTGGACTCGGATGCGGCTGTCCTATACTGGTGCAGATATAAAGGTCGGATTCTTCATGATCTAATTTTTAAGATTTGTGATGTGGATCCACGTATGGATATGGGTGCGGGGATTTGCCTAAATAATTAAAATATCTAAAAATAGAATGATAAAACCAAAATTATGAGAAATTATGTGGAGAACTTGAGGAAAATCCCGAGGAAAATCCTGAAAGGGGATTAAAGGAAAGGGAGTGACATAGAAATTTCTATATAAAAAAAGTATTCCACTTTCTCCAATTTCACCTTGGCTTTTGCATTGATTACAGAAATCATTAAAATTGTCCATACTTTTTCCATCAATTTTGGTCTTAGTACCCGAAACCGGTTGACCAAATCGGGCACGGATTACACACCCATGTCGTGTCTACACGGGTGCGGCACCAAAAATGAAGAGCCCGAACAACTTAGGTTAGAATGATAGTATTGATGAAAGTGTATTTTTTGAGAAAACTAACTCGAGTCCAAAAGTGTTAGTAGCATTATAAGGATGATACTTTTGGTTGAATGAAAATTTAATTTTAACCCCCCCCCCCCCCCCCCCCCAAACAAAAAAAAAAGAAACGAAAAACAGTTAAGGAGGAGAAGGAAGAGATAGAAAAGAAAGAGAGGTTAGGGATAGGAGAGAGGAAGTGTGGAGGGTTGTTTTCTGGTGATCAGAAGGATCACCGGAGTGGGCAGCACTGACCAGAAAAACCTTCTAAGTCATTGCCTCAAAAAAAGTACCTAGGAGGCAATTCACTAATAATATTCTCCTTTTGTTTTTTCTTTTAATTAATTGTATATCCAAAGGGAGTACGATTATTAGAAGCAACAAGAAGGATCGTATGTATTCACAAGAAAGTACTCCCTCCGTTCCAAAAAGTCCCAAAAAGAATGACCCCTTTTCTTTTTTGGCAATATTTTAATTCAAGTTTTCCACATGGCATGTTTAACACCACAAGACTAAAAGGCATTTTTGTACATTCGACATTACTTCAATTTAGAACCACAAAATTCAAACGTCTTCTTTAGTTTCTCAAACTCTTTGCCAAGTCAAAACAACTTATTTTTTTTGAAACAGAGGGAGTATAAAACTAGTGGACTCAAAAAAACATATAATTAGTAGTCCAATTCTTTTGGTTATTATTTTCAAATAAAAGGTATTCAAACTGAAAAAATCTAAAATAGTTGGACCCAAAAAACATATAATTTGTAGTTCAAATTTTTTCGTTTTAATTTTAAAATAAAAGGTATTCAAACTGGAGAAACTAAAACAAACAAAAAACAAGGAAAACTAACATATTCAGAATGGTTCGGTTTTTTGGTTTAATCTGACAAATGCTCAGACCTAATGACCACTATCAATTTCGACCATGCGAACAGCACCCATTTGTTTTCTCGTCTAGCTCCACATCTTAACTAAAGAAATAAATGTAATGCTATTTTCTTTCCTGTTCCCTTTGTAGACTAGTTCTAAGATTCAAGGAGAATGTTACAGATAATGAATGCAGAGAAATAGAAATAGTTTACCATATATAAAGTATGCGCTCCAGGGATTTCTGAACTTGTGCTTGTTGGAAAAAAGAAACATCGGGCACCGTTCTAGGGCAATCAACAGCAATCTAACAGCACAAGCGAAGCAGTAGTTATACGCTGACGACATTGGAAATGAGCATAAGGCATAATAAAGATCAAAGAGATGACCCAACTGCATAAAGAATACCTGCCGAAGCATGTTGATCTCTTCATCTGTTCGCTCAATATCTGGAATGTCATAGTACTGAGCAACACAATCCAAATAATCTAGACGTTTTCTTCTCAGAACTCCCTCCCTTCTATCTGAATTAGGGGGTGCATATCCCTGTTGTCAGCTCATTAATTTAAATTTCATATAAGCAACAAACTATCTCTAATAAGAAAATCTGCAATCCAGTTTAACATGTTTTTCTAATTATGTAACTTTGTCAAGCAAAAACAGATCTCATAAAATGGAAGCAAGCAAACTTGACTACACGAATACCTTTTTTACCTTTGAGAATGGTAACAATATCGTAAATCTAGAGTACAACGACTGTGCTAAGTCACATTTACAGATTGCAAAAAGGAATCCAAAAAGTATAACTCTCGCTTGGATCCTACAACTACAGGGATTCTATACTGTCTAACATTGAATCAATATCCTGTAGTAAATCTTCCTTACACCAAAAACGAAATAAAAACAGGCGTTCATCATGATTTTCTATAAGGAATTGCGTGTTCTTTCAAAGCATCTATAGTTTCTCTCTTTCCATATATACCACCATATTACAAGCTGGTATAATCTTCCACCATTTTTTTGTCTAACTAGTCCACCAGCTAACTTTCAATAAGCAAGTAGCTACCCTATATTTGTGGGCATAATCCATGATAATTTCATACAAAGGAAAGTTGCCAGAGCAATCCAGTTACTTCACAATGAATTTAAAGATGATCTCTACTTCCAGACTCCAGTCCAAATAGATAACACCTTGAACACAGTAACATTTCCTTCTCTTTAAGGGGCATTTGGTAGAGTGTATTAGCAAAAATAATACATGCATCAACTCTGTGTATTAATGCCATGCATAACTAATGCTACTGTGCATTAAAGTGTGTATTACTTTAATACACAATACTCACAATAGCATATGCATGGCATTAACCAACCTACACCTTTTCTCCAGAGACAGTTCCCAATGCTCTCTCTCCTACTTCTTAGGAGAGAGAAATCCACATTTTCCAGCAAACTCCACCGCAGTCCGCCCTTTTCTCTACAAGCCAACGATAATCACCCACTGTGATTATTGATATATCACCCGCTATTAGGATGGAGGAGAATCGAATCTATTTCAACTCTGGTTTCAAGTCCTTCAATATCACCAGATGGTAAACTGAGAAAGCTGAATGGTTCGAATGGGTAGATATGGTGCATCCATCACCCACTGTGATTATTGATATATCACCCGCTATAAAGATGATGCACAGATCGTCCATGAGCGGTAAGGTGTTGCAATGGGTGTGTCTCTGCCTAAGAGAAGCATCCAAAGAGGAAAAAAAGGAGACTAGGAGGTGGAAACTAGTTGAGCAAGAGGCAATGCATTTCTGCACGAGAAAATATAATATACATGGAAGGTTCGTAGGCATTATAACAGTGAATAGAGGAGGAAGGTCAGGTCTAATCATCCCTGAGTTGGCATTGAATGCTGGGTGGTTGGAGATTGCATTGAAGATTGACAGATTCATTAAATGCAAGATGAAGGAAAAAATACCCAGTACAAAGGTGGTTGTTGATTACTCATGCGCCAATGCTACACGAGAAAGAAAATGGCAATCCAGGGACCTACGCAGCACGGAGATCAAAAGCAGGATGGGTCAGGTGGAAGTTCTAGATAAGATAAGTACCCAAGAGGATGCTCTGCTTTCTAGATGTCTGGTCGGGTATTGCAGTGAGAAGAACTTGGAGAGGATAACTTTATCAGATATAAGAAGATGGTCAACAACCAATGGCAAGAAAGCCTTTGGAATCAACATCTACGAGCTGAATGATGAGAAGTTTCTCTTCGAGTTTCGAAACAGAAACATGGCAGAACAGACCATTAATGGCCAATGGCGCTGGAAGTCTTGTAAATTTAATCTGGAATGGTGGGAGCCAACAACAGGATGTATTCCTAAAAATGCACCTCTTAAAGAAACATGGATTAGGGTTTTGGGGATCCCTCTACACCTTTGGTCAAAAAAGGTTTCCAAAGAGAGGGGGAAAATCTGTGGAGGCTGGCTGGCCACTGAAGAAGAAACAGAGCTAAAGAATCATATGAAGTGGGCTAGGATCATGGTAGCTAAGATGGAAGCAGTATCCTAAAAGTAGTGGAGGTATCACACAACGGAATTAAGTTTCACCTTCCAATTGGTCGGGAAGCTTACCAAGAGGGAATCTTGAAGGGGATTGCAGGTGATGAGGCTAGCAGATCCATCGAACTAGGGATTCGCAATTCTCTCAGCACGTGACAACGTCAGAGGAAGCTAAATCTACAGCACGTGAGAGGCATGTGAGTTTTTTTTAAAAGAAAATATGGAGTTGGGTCAAGTTGGGCCTAAGCCCAAGTTGCAGGTCAAAGGCCCAAATGTAGCAGGCCTAGTAATCTCTAATAAGTTCCAAGAGGACACAAGGGCAACCTAGAGCACTTTTGATTTAATCCAAGATTCAACGGCTCAAGCGGTCATGCAAGACAACTCTTAATTGCTCGAGAAAAGTCTCTTTTATGCAACGGTACTGGAGAAATCAAAGAGTTAATGGGAGGATAAGGAACCGCAGATGGTTGGGGAAGAGGCAGACAGTCAACTGGAAAGGAACAACAGCACTGTTGAAGTCGACCGAGTCAACAGTGGGGTGACTACTCAAAATTCTGAAAGAGGTTTAGTTAACTGGGAGATCGAAGATGTAGAGCCTCCAATGATGCAACAACTTATAACACAAGAAAAGGAAAAAGAGGCTTCCAATTGGATGCAGCAGAACCTCATTAAATTGGTGAAAATTTTTGGGATTGACTTCCGAGGTCATGAGGGAGCCAGCCACACAGCTTCTGATGCAAATTGATAGCTGCAGACAAGCAAGAAAACTAGAACATTGTAGTGAAATTAAGAAGTCTAAGACAAAAGGTGTACAAGAATTAAAAACTTGGTATGTTTTGATGTCAAGTTTAAAAGTACAGAGAACAGAGAAAGGGGAGGAGAGCAAGTGCTAGTATCTTGGAATGTTAAGGGTCTTAATAATTTAGGGAAAAGGAGGCTAGTAAATAGCATGATAAGGGGGTGGAAGGCAGCCATTATATGCCTTCAAGAAACAAAACTGGAAGGTAATGTCTCAGAATTAGCCAGGCAAGTCTGAGGAGGAAGATGAATCAAACAAGCATATCTGGAATAGAGTGGGACAAGAGGGGGGATCTTGATAATGTGGGATGAGAGAGCTTGGGAGGGGGAAATTTTAGAAATAGGGGCATACTCCATCACATGTAAATTTGAATCACAGCGCGAAGATTTAAAATGCCACATCACAGGAGTGTATGCCCCCATTTGTTACAAGTAAAGAATAATAGTGTGGAAGAGGTGAGTGCAGTTAGAGGACTGCTGGAAGGACCATGGGCCATTTGTGGTGATTTTAATGTAACACGGTACATATCTGAGAAGAAGAATAGTACAACAAGAACTTGGGCATGAAAGAATTTTCTGATTATATTGAAGACATGAAATTAGTTGACCTGCTACTTGAGGATGCCTTATTTACTTGGTTTAAAGGGGACCAACATGTAGCAACCTCCAAGATTGACAGGATTTTAATTTCAGAGGAATGGGATGAAAAATTTCAGAATCTGAAACAGATCCCTCTCAAAAGGCTGACTTCAGACCATAGCCATGTGGCTCTACTAGGGGGATCTTGGGAAAGCAACAAAAGCTATTTCAAATTCAAAAATTGGTGGTTAGAATCTGAGGGCTTCATTGACAGAGTCAGAGAATGGTGGTCTTCTTTCAACTTCACTGGGAAACCTGACTATAGATTGGCATGCAAACTAAAAGCTCTAAGACTAAAAGAATGGAGGAATGGGGAAGAAGGAAATTTGGGCTTTCAGAGGAAGAAACTGCTTGGAAAATTGGCTGAGTTAGAAGCTGAGAGGGAAGATAGAATCCTTACTAATGAGGAGTCTGTCAAAAAATTTGAATTGATGTTGAAGTATGGGGAGTTGATCAAAAAGGAGATCTCCTGGAGACAAAAATCAAGGGCCCTGTGGTTGAAGGAAGGTGATGAAATATTCTTCCACAAGATAGCGAATGCTCATAGGAGATACATCAACATTGATCTGCTTATGATACAGGGAGAGTTAAATCAAGAACCAAGTAGAATCAAAGAGGAAATTGTTCAATATTATAAAAGGTTGTATAAGGAATCATCCCAGTGGAGACCTGGTTACCTAAATTTTCAATGTCCTGTACTATCCGAGGAAGATAATCGGGCACCACAAAGCAACTTTGAGGAGAGTGAAGTGTTAATATGTTTGAAGTTATGTGTAGTTGACAAAGCAGCAGCGCCAGATAGTTTTACTATGGGGTTCTTCCTCAAATGTTGGGAGGTGGTAAAGCAAGACATCATGGACACCTTTCAAAACTTCTATGAACATGAAGTTTTTTAGAAGAGTTTCAATGCAACTTTTATAGCTCTTATACCTAAGAAGAAAGGTGCCAAGGAATTGAGGGACTTCAGGCCTATTAGTCTAAGTGGCAGTATCTACTACATACTTGGGAAAGCCTTCGGGAGCCAAATCCAAATCCACAGACATATGGAATAGTGTGATTGAGAAGTGTGAGAAGAAATTGGCCAAGTGGAAGTCTCAGTACTTATCAAGGGGAGTAGACTGACCCTTATTAACTCAGTACTTGATACTTTGCCAACATATATGATGTTCCTGTTCCCTATCCCAGAAGGGGTCAGTATGAGGTTGGATAGTATCAGGAGGAATTTTTTGTGGCAGAGCAACAAAAAAAAAACTTCCATCTGGTTAAATGGGGGGAAGTCATGACAATCAAGAAAAATGGAGGGATGGGAGTAAAGAATCTGAAACTGCAAAGCAGGGCTTAGTATGAAATGGTTGTGGAAGTATGCAAATAACAGCCCGATGTTTTGGAGGGAAGTAATTGGAGCTAAGTATGATGCAGAGGACAACTGGACAACCAAAGAAGTAACTACTCGTTATGGGGTTAGCCTCTGGAAATCCACCAGAAGCTTGTGGAATGAAGTTAAAAGTAACTCAAAGGCAAAAGTAATGGATGGGAACAAGACTAGATTCTGGAAGGACCTGTGGCATAAGAAAGGTAACATGGAAGATCTCTTTCCAGACATTTACAACCCAAGTATGTTTCAACAAAGCATTATAGCAGATTTGTGGTCACCACAAGGATGAAAGTTCACTTTCAGAAGGCAGCTAAATGATTGGGAAATTGGGAGAGTTGTTGAGTTTTTAAACACTGTAGACACCTTCACTGGATTATAGATGGGAGAGGACAGACTATGGTGGACAGGAGATAACAAAGGAGTGTCCAAAGTCAATAAGATGGATCAAACAGCTCAACAATGCTCTAGATGCCCTTGGAAGCAAAGATGGAAAAGCAGAATTCCTCACAAAGTCTCATGTTTTGTTTGGCTAATGGCTAAGGAAGCAGATCTTACACAAGACAATATCATGAAGAAGGGGATGACCTTATGTTCCAGGTGTTTCCTATGTGGGGAAACATCTGAAACTATTAACCATTTGTTTCTACATTGCAGGTACACCCAACATCTGTGGAGAATATTCCCGAGTCTCAGGCATCTCATGGACTATGCCCAAGAAGATGGTCGAGGCTTTACTGTGCTGGGAGGAAGCAGGCGTACACGCAAAGGACAGAGGTAGATGGAGGATAATCCCGGGGGCTATCTGGTGGGCTGTTTGCAAAGAAAGGAATTCAAGATGTTTTGAGAGCATAGAGAACAATGTGCAGAAAGTGAAGCTAAACTGCATATTACTTTTAGTTTTCTGGTGTAATCAGTTATACTCTAATGACATTGTCTCTATTATTGATGTGCTGGATTCAATTTAGTGACATAGAGAGGTGAAATTAGAAGAGCTCTTGTACATAAGGTTTCAGTATAACCCATGTACGGTTTTGTGATATAATACAAGTTACCAAGTTCAAAAAAAATACCATGGATTTCTAGGAGAAATGCAAGAGGATTTAATGCATGCATTAGCATGGTTAAAGACTCAATTGTCTCTCAAAAATTTTTTTGCATCTTTTCCACTATATTTTCTGAGGGTATCTTTGTAAATAAATATTTTTAAAAAAAATACTATGCAATACATGTTATTTTTAATACACCAAATCAAACAACACATAAGAAATATCTTTTTATAATTAATACAAGCAAACTAATACAAGCATTGCTAATGCACTCTATTTAGAATTATTCTTATAGACTCTACCACACGACCCCTAAGTTTCTTGTGTAACGCAGCCATCTCTAACAACCATAAAACAGGATACATTGGGAGGTGTTTTCACTTGCCATGACGCTTTCCAGCTTCATACATGGACTGCTGACCAGCCTAATTGAGATGGTGAGTACACTGATGTTACTACAAACAGACCTTTACAGCTTTACTACGCCATTTACAATTTAATCTATCCACCTCCATTGTGATTTCTTTGAGCTGATCCAGAATTGTTTGTAAAAATAAATCTGCAAAATGCCCTGTCAATAATTGTATTCTAGAAATCCATCTCCACCCGTGCTGGTGCCAGTTATCTTCCACTGTGGCTACAGGAATTAGAGTCTTGAGTCTTTATGTCATTGAACATGTCTTCCAAAGTAACATCCCAAAACATTTTCCAGATCTCTAACATTTGAAGTTAATTTACTGGAAAGAGCAAGTTATTTATCCCAGTTCACATGAAGACCATAAACCGCTTACAAAAATCAAAACTAATCTCCGGAATTTGATATATCTGTTATCAGCATCACATAGAATGATGGTATCATCAGCATAGAGGAAATGCGAGACTTCTATGCCATCTCTCACCTTGAAAACTTGATCCAATAATTGTAGCTAGCAAAGTTAAGCATTCCGCTAAACCCTTCCATTACTAAGATAAAGTGAAACGGATTAAAGGGATCATCCTATCTAAGACCGCTTTGAACTGAAAAGGAACCCTCTAGGGACTACTGACTATCTGACAGCACTAATGCAAAAATGAAACCAGTAGATCCATTTCCTTCCAAATCCCATTTTATCACAAGTGTTATTGAGGAAACCTCAATTCACATGATCGAAAGCATTTTCAATATCAAGTTCACAAAGAACCCCATTGTTCTGATAGTTTTTTCTTGAATTCATCCATTCGTCGGCAACGAGAACAACATCCATAATTTATTTCCTCCTGATAGAAGGCCATTAGAGATTTAGCAACCAACTGGTCCATGATGCTCTCCAATCTTTCACCCAAAAATTTAGAGATGATTTTACAGAAACTTCTTGTCAAGATAATGGGCCTAAAATCTCTCAATTCAAGAGCCTCATTCTCTTTTGGAATCAAAGCATGCATGTTGCATTGAAGCTTTATTCGAATGTATGCTATTTATAGAAACCTCTGATGCTTCGTAATGTCTTATTTGAGAAAAGACCAGAATCTCTGATAAATAGCATTGTGTATCCATTTGGACCTGGTATTTTATTCCCTGCACATTGTTTGGTTATATTTAGGACATCCGACTCTTCAAAAAGCCTTTCTATCCAGTTGTTCTCTTCCTGTTAACCTTACAACAATTACCTAATGATAAATAAGGCATCCACTTTTCAGTTTCAGAATAGGATCTGAGAGAAAACCAAGTTTCTCTGTTGATGGCATCAGGACCTTCAATAATAGTCCCATGACTTCGAGTTTATTAATGGTGTTGTATCACCAATGTTAGTTGGCCATCTTTAGAAAACAACTTGATATGTCTGTCTCCCTGCTTAGGTCATAATACCCTAGATCTTGGTTTCATTTAATTTTTTCAAATTTGGCAACATACTCCAATTCCTTGTGGATATCTGTTCCTTGAGACAAGGGTCCATTGGAAACCACCTCTCTACCTCCAAGATAGGGGTAAAATCTGCATACACTCTGCCCTCCCAAGCTCTTTGTGGGACTACACTAGGTATGTTGTTGTTGTTGTTGTTCTTGTGGATATCAGGTTTGGATAGGAGCTCCTTTCATCTAGAACTCTAGTCTCCAATATACTTTCCACGCTGGCCAGCTTTTTCGAAAGTGAATTTTTTTTTTTTTTTTTTTTGGGGAAACTGGTAATATGTATTCTTCAGCATTAAAGTTATGCTAGCCACCTCTAAAAGTGTGCTTATATAGATAGCTAATTACAAAAAGCCTATCCATTATCTGTATTTCATTTACTATACATTGCTCTTTACACCAAAAACATAAAGTAGAAATGCATTTCCCTTTGAGATTTTGAATGGTGTTTGATCTTCCTTTGAAAATTTTGTCATTCCTTTCCTTCCATATCTCCACCATATGCAAGCTGGGACAGTTTTCCACCATCTCTTCTGGCTTTTACTCCCCCCCTACTGATCCAGATCAGCAGTATGCTCTGGCATTGTCCAGCTTTCCCTAGCCATGGTAATGAATAGGGACCAGACTTGGGAATTACCTTGCAGTGGAGGAAGAGGTGGCTGTTTGTTTCATTGGCTTCCATAAAAGGAGGGCATATGAAAGCTAAAAAAAATTTCCTTCTCTGTAATGGCTCATGGATGAGACAGGACTTCCTTACTACCAGCCAGGAGAATTAGTAGGTGCCATGCTTCTCCAAGTAGCTTTTCAAGGTCCTGTATCTCCACCTGTCATCTCTAGAAGTCCGCTCTTGCGGACTCTGTTGACTGTGAATTTTCCGTCAGTGTTGCGACTCCACCTGATGATATCAGGCTCATTGGTAGTCCCTGTGAAGGTTCCTATTCTGCCAAGTAGAGCAGCCAGTCTTTCAACCTCCCAATCATTCAAAAACCTTTTGAAAATTACGTTCTATCCCTGAGCTGTCCAGATGTTCTCTATTGTGCTATTTTGGTTGGTGTTGATGTTGAAGAGGCTAGAGAAAGCCTCTTGCAGAGTCCCCTGACCATCCCAATTATCCTTCCAGAAGAAGATTTTTTTGCCATTGCCAACTTGGAATTAATGTCCTTCCACAGGTTGGTCCAGAAAGACCTGATTGTCCTCCATGGTCCAACTCCATAGGTGTCACTGGACTCATCAGTGCACCACTGTGCATTTTGTCCATACTTCTGTTGTATTACATTCTTTCACAGGGCATCAATCTTCAGCATATCTCCACAACCATGTCTTGAGCAGGCTGTTGTTTATCAACTCTTACCAGATTTCAATATTTCTTTGCCAATATGAAATCAGGTGTTCCAGAAATGTTAAACGCCAATTTTTCCTCATATAAGTGAAGCCATCAACCTCTAACCACCAAAAATTATCAAACTTGAAGTAGGAGTTAAATTTTCCCCATTCACCACATTGAAGCATCAAAGGTGCACGGCCTGATGATACTCTTGGAAGCATGGAGTGTTTTACAGATTTGAATTCATCATCCCGTTCAGTCGAGAAGCAGCTAATGTTGATGACCAAATTTGACTTTATGTGTTTATTGATCTAGGCTCAAAAGATTGTTTAAATGAACCCTGGTGGTTTAGAAATGAACTTTTCTGTTTTAAGAGAGAGTTAGAAAAACCTTCCCTCACATATAATTTCACAGAACAAAGTTCAGTGCTGAAAAGTGAAAAAAAGGAAACAAGTCTCCTAGAGATAAGTAATTTCAGAAAACAACGTGAAATGCCGAAAACAGACACTGAAAGAATAATAGATAAAAATCCCAAATGGTTTAATTAACTAATATAAAGCATTCATCATATGATTCCATAAAAATAATGGATAATAGCTAGTTGTTCTTTCACGTGTCAAAAAGAGATAGATCAGTGAATCATCTTTGGTAAATTTTACAGTGTCTCAAGATATATTGTGCATGTTTCTTGAGATTGCGGAGTGCAATGGGTTAGATCCAACTGGGTCCATTATTATCTCAATTCGGGCATGAGGATAAAAAAGTATTAAACTAAGGAATCTGCTGATTGAACCCATTCCAAATGAAGTTCCGCTAATTATGTAATACCTCTTCTTTACTGACCTAAAAATATTTCCAGAGAAATAAAGTTAATTAGAACCATACCAAAAGAAGCCTCCATATGTTGGGACGCAGATACGATGGGATACCATTCCAAGATAATTCACGCAATTTTTCTGCAAGAGAAGTTGCACATCAAGAAGAAATTGCAACAATCAGACCAGTAGATTTTTTTTTGAACATGGTAACTTTCACAATCAGACCAGTAGATAGCATTGAGAATTAGCAAACTATGAGAAATATGAGAGGAAAATATTATTGAATTGTTGTCTACATTATTACATTGAAACCGTATTTATAGATACTATATTAGACTACTTTTCAAACTAGGATACTATAATACAAAACTTTCCCAAGTAGGATTCTATATAATATTGTTATTCCTGTTCCTATTCTAAGTAGGATAGTATTTGCCTATTCCTATTCCAATTCTAAATAGGATTCCTATTACTATTCTAACGCTCCCCCTCAAGCTGGTGCACACAAACATAAGCACCCAGCTTGTTACAGGTACAATTAATACGATAACCGATGAAGAGCTTGGTAATATATCTGCAAGTTGATCATCCGATTTCACAAAATTGACAATCAACCTCAATGTGTTTAGTCTTCTCATGAAATACTAAATTTGATGCATAATGCTAGTTAATCTCAATGTGCTTGGTCTTCTTATGAAATACTGAATTTGATGCATAATGTTGATAAAACACAGAGAGATAAATTCCTGAAGTACAGTGTTGAACTTTCCAAGCCAAGGTTGAGAAGACTGTTTTAGATTATAGAGTAACCTACATAATTGACATACAAGTCTACCTGACTACCCCCTGAGCAACAAAACCAGGTGATTGCTCTATATAGACTTCTTCCTTGAGATCATCATAAAAAAGACATTCTTAATGTCCAATTGATAAAAAAAAGTCATGCATTGGATTATTAGATATGATGGTTGAAAGTGGTCACAATTCGAGAAATAAAATTATATGGGTAGGGTCGGAATGATGACACGACCCTACTGAGAAAGAGAATCAAATGGATAGGATCGTAATAATGACACGAGCCTACTAGAAAATAGAAATTATATAGATGGGATCATATTGACGGCATGACCCTACTGCAAAAGAGAAATTGTATGGATAGGGTCAAAATGATGGCACGACCCTACGCAAATTAGATTTGATGAGTCACCGAAAAGACGAATGGAACTACGCAAATCAAATCTGAGTCACCAAAACGACACAGTGTTATGCAACTCAGATATGAGAAAATAGTCCGAAAAATTCACGGTACTACACAAATTGAATATGAGAAGTAGTCCGGAGAGATGCACGGTGCTACACAAATCGAATATGAGAAAGTAATCACCGAAAAGATGGCACGTGCTACACATGATAAAGATGAAAAAGTAGTTACTGAAAAGATGACACGGTGCTACACAAATTAGATATAAAAATATAGTCACCGGAATGGTGGCACGGTGCTACACAAATATTGATAGATGTGGGTAGACACAAAACAACCCTAGAAAGTCACCGAAAATTGACACACATGGTTGAACCCGGCTCACAAACCAGGAGATCTGGGGGCTTTTGCCCGCTCATCATCAATCCCATTCTAATGGCCTAATCTTTTTTTTTTTTGGTTAACATATCATTGGCCAGACGGGTGGCATATATAGGTCGTAGCCGCCCGCCGACAGCGGAAGCTCTTTGATTTTCTACCAAGACCGTAGAAGCTCTGATACCATGTGAGAAATATGAGAGGAAAGTATTATTGAATTATTGTCTACATTATTACATTGAGTCCGTATTTATAGATACTATATTAGACTCCTTTTCCAACTAGGATACTATAATACAATCCTTTTCCAACTAGGATTCTATATAATATTGTTATTCCTATTCCTATTCTAAGTAGGATAGTATTTACCTATTTCTATTCCAATTCTAAATAGGAATCCTGTTCCTATTCTAACACAAACAATAGCGCTACTAAATCTGCCAATCTGGACAAGTCATCAAGGAGGACAAATTAACAAAACCCGTGGAAGAGTGAGCCAGAAACAGCTTTTCCGGTTGTGATATGTGCACGTGTGTCTTTTTTCTCTGAACATTAAAGGGCTTAGCTAGTGAAAATTCACAAAGCCTTGAGGTTAAGGAAAGAAAGCCAAAGAAAGCAACACCTTTGTGATCAATATGCCAAAGAATAAGCCAAGGATAGTTTAAAGTGGCAGAAGGGGCAAAGGAATAAGCCATTATGACAAACCAATCCTACAAAGGCTTATCCCTAGCAGAAGATCAAAGTTGTTCATTAGGTATGGTAAGAATTTCAAGCAAGCATACAATGACCCACTCAAAATCTTGATGCAAAATTAATGAAGCTTTTGTTTTGTGTCTCAAAGGTATATATATATATATATATATATATATATATATATATATATATATATATATATAATTGTGATCACTAAATCTTAGCGTACAACTAATTTATTACCTTAATGTTATACTTTTCAACTTTCCCCATGCAAAGAACCAAACCATTTTGGTTCTGTTTGAGGGTATTTTAGGGCTGCACATAAACCGGAAAAGAGCCATTTGAATCCTATCAATATACTTGGGTATTGGGAGGAGTCTCCTGCCAACTATGTATTTACGAATGCCCTTAGAAGCCAAATCAAAGCCCAAGAAAATCTATAATTCTGTGATTGAGTAGTGCGAAAAGAAATGGACAAGGTGGAAGGCTCAGTACTTATCTCTACGGGCAAGATCACCCTTATAAACTCAATACTTGATGTGCACTGCCAACTTACACCATTTTAGCTGGGGTTATTCAGAGGAGTGACAAACTTAGGAGAGATTTCTTATGGCAAGGCCAGAAAAGGGGGTTTCATCTAGTCAAGTGGAACAATGTGCGGCATGGAGAGAGGCAAGGTAGAATCTATAGTTGCAAAGTAATGCACTCAGAATGAAATGGCTTTGGAGATTCTCTCAGGAACTCCAGGCTTACTAGGGAGGAATAATCAAAGCAAAATATGGTGAAGATGATAAGTGGATCTCAAAGGAAGTTCTTTCTTCTTGCAGAACGAATATATGGAGATCCATAAGAACACTCTAGCCACTACCGAGGGATCACACTATTGTCAGGGTGTTCAATGGGTGGATAACATCATTTTGGGAGGATAAATGGTTAGGTAGTTCTTGCCTCAAAGAACACTTTCTAGGCATTTATGCTTTAAACTTGCAACAAGAGAAGCCAGTAGATGAAGCATGGTCTTCTCAGGATTGGAATTTTCTGTTAAGAAGGAATCGAAATGTAATGACCTTCTAGATCATTTCTGTGTTAATGACTCTTTATCCTCGGTTAGAGCTTCCCTATGGCGACCCAAGGTCATTTATAACTTGCTACAACTGATAGTTCGATCACTTGGCCATTCGTTTGGATTTTGTGAAATTTTACATGTTTAAAGGCTTTCATAACTTAAGAAGTTAACTTCAATCAAAAATGCAGGAAAATGGCCTCAAAACAGAATTCTGACACTTCCATCAGCTCCGGAATGGCCACATTCTCAGTTGCTCGAACTTTCCAAAAATGGTACTGCACACATGTTGGATCCTCAGAAAATAGTGGAATGACCACATTCTAAGTTACTCGGACTCTCCAAAATGGTGTTGCACCCATGTCGGACCTCAAAAAATAGTGTATTTTTGAAGGATCTGATATGGGTGCGGCAACATTTTTGGATAGTCCGAGCAACTTAGGCCAAATTAGGCTAGAAGCATGGTCAGCTCAAGTTCCGAAGCTTTCGGTGCGAGTTTAAACCATTTAGTGTTTTAGCTTTTGAAATTTGGCCTATAGTTGACTTTTGTAACATTCTTGGAAATCATGCCCGAATGAAAATTCTAACAGCGCGGTTAGTTTCGGAAGGTCGAGTTTGGCCTAGAACAATCTTTTGTTCGATTTTTGAGGCTTCCGGACTCATTTCGAACCCCTTGTAGAATTTAGTTAGAAACAACCTTTGGGAGTAAGACCCTCTTTTTGTCGAAACAATCTCATATGAAAATTTTGATGCGTCGTTGAGTCTAGAACATTGAATTTAGCGGTGTAGCATAGTCCGTTTATGCGCACAGGGTTCCAAACAAATCCCGAACACCCCGTCGAAGACTTTGAAAATGGAATAAATTCTATTGGTGCGCTGGTCACTGAATCTAGTACCGTCTCGCCTATAAGAAAGCCCATTTTCAGATTCTTTTTAAATTTTCAAAGTTGAATATCTTAAGTTGTAGAGCTCCAAATTGAGTGATTCAAAAGACTAAATTGTGAGGAATTTCCCGAAGAACACAGTGGTATGGTCAAAAATTTTGAGGCTCCGTTTCATGTAAAAACCGTGATTTAGCTGTTGTTCCTGGCATATTTTCTTAGCTTAAATTGGATTTTTATTGCATGGCTGATATCTAGTAGTTTCGAGTCACGAATTGTGTTCCATTTTAGACACAATTTCAGCGAACTATTAGGACAATTTTACAAGATTAATTTCGAAACTTTCGGCGCGGGTCCCAATTCCCATTTTTGACCCCGTAATTGGTTTGTCTCGAAAATTGCGATTTTAGTGTCAAAATGACTGTAATGACGTTATATTTTGTTTTTGACAGTGTGGCAACATTCTGAGGCCGTTCAGAAGAGGAAAGCTCCGGCGAAGAGCACGCATGATCAGCCTTCAGGTAGGTTACAGCTTCCCTTCTTTTAGATTGAATTTGATTATGTTAATATGTGGATTTACAGAATACTGTGGCGGGGAACCGCCTAAGAGGCTATGCTTGGTAAATTCTTGTTTTAGGCTACTTTCGAGTTTAGGCGAGTACATGAAATGCTTTAATTGATTTTCTCGCATTTTGTGTCGTCTTGTTTTACCTTGTTCCTATATTAGGGCATATTTGGCCTTAGTCTAGGCTTAGGCTAGTGTTGCCATAGACTCGCTTAGACTATGTTATTCCCAACCAGCATGACTTTGAGCGGCATAGGACCTTGTAGACTGATATAGCAGACTTTGGGTCTTTCAGAGATGAGCCTTAACTAGGCAGTATCTCACTTGTAAGGGCGTTATCATCCATAATCCCGTATTATCCTATTTTCAGCATTTCCAATCACCCTCTAGGCTTGATCAATAGTATGTACGGCTTCAATTCAGTTATCTCGTCACAGTGAGATGGTTAGCGCAAATAAAAGATAGTTATGAAAAGATTTTGTGACTTCCAGATGCGGGAATTCTTAGACGCCTTACTTGGGAGCTTTTCGCCATCATAGTAATATTGACAGGAGGTTCCATCTGCAGTTTGAGGTCCGCACTTTGTACTTCCTGCTACTGCTTATTTATCATCCTATAATGAAGTCGACATACAAAGTCCAGCCCCTTGAGTACATCATTTCATCCACAGGGTAGTTGACATACGCAGTCGAGGTTCGAGCTTTATCGGTACACCTACCATAGAGAGACTCACCCGTGGTTTGAGGTCCAAGCCTTATGCTTTCTTCCTTCCAAAGCTCGGGAATATTGATACTTCTATTATACCTTAGTTCTACCAAATTTCCATTAGCATTAGTTTATCATTCTATGCACGTGTCAAGCATATGGGGGTCCATTCGGGTTCTTACTTTAATTTGTGCACGAGCGTACCTACTATCCTTATGGGGGCTCAGTTGAGTTTAGATACTTTAGGTCTTGTTTGCTCTTTTACACTCGTGTGCATGCCTTTATTCTTTCCTATTCTTGACGTTTGTCTGTGTTTTATTCTAGTATTTCCTATTATATTTACTTTTCTTAATCAGTCGGCCTATAATGCTTACTGGGTACCTTTTTTATTAGTATTCATACTACACTCCACGCCGACATTCGAGTCAGTAACAGCCAACATTCAAAGGCGAGGGTAAGCATAATGTCCTAATCATTGCCATCTCCTTCTATATATAGATACTTTTGTGGCTCGTCTGTCGTATTGGAGACTGGTCCTTCGTAGTTTTGTATATTTGTATTTGCAGTTCACTTTTAGGATTTGTACTCTTTTAGTGACTCTGTACTCGTGACTTTTAATTTTTGGGATTATTTATGTATATGTTGGTTTTCCTTGAATTGTTCTGTTATAATTATTCATCATTCATTTAGTTTTTGTCCAATTACCCATTACTAGTTGTTCTGGGTATCGAGTTGGCTTACCTATCGGAGGACATAGTAGGTGCTATCTCGGCTTGAGAAATCAGGTCGTGACACTAAGGGTTTGTTTGGAAAGCCACCTAGCAATTGAAATTGGTGTAATTACAAGGGTAGTAATTACCAACCAAGTAATTACACAGCCTAGTAATTACTTTGACCAATTACATGTGTGTTGTTTGGTTGCACAAGTGTAATTACAAAGTTATTTGAAATGTTGAAACTAAAAATTAATTATCTAAAATTAAAAATTTATATTTAGAAAAATATGGATATTTATAAATAATATTAAATTAAGTATTTAATATATAAATTGTCTTTTGAAAATATATTAGAAAGTAAATATTTATTTCTAACTAATATTATAAAAAAGTTTACTAATATTTTTCAAATTAGTATATTTAAATTAAATTTATCATAATACTAGAAGTACAAAATTTCGATGAACATCAAAAAATGTATTTTTGACAAAAATGTTAATATTATAAATGTTACTATTAAAGAAAAGATAAACGTAACGCTAAAACATTATTCGACAATGAATTCTTCTTTAGTTTAAAAATTAGAATGCTAACAACATTATGCTAATGAAAAAATAAAGTAGAATAAATTTAAAAAATAATGTAAAAATTACATGGAATCACATCAAGAAGTAAAAATTGAGAATGAAAAGAAAATACAATATAAATAATAAAAGAATATTTTTAGAAAATATTAGATTAATAAAAATAAAAGAAAAGAATTTTAAAAAGTTTCATATAATTTCATGATGTAAAAACACCAATTCCGTACCCTCCCTTGGGAATTGAAAAGTGTAATTACATCTCTTCAATTACACTTAAAACCTGTCTTGTCAAGTAATTACTTGGCCTACCACACAGGTCAGAGCGTAATTACACCCAATTACACCAAATCTCAATTACATGGTAGCTTTCCAAACAGGCTCTAAATGATTGGGAAATGGATGCATTAGTAGAATTTACAAAAATTTGAAGATTTCGAAGGAAGTCCACTATCTGTTCTTCCTTTTTATACACTACTCTTTAAACCAAAAACGTAAAGTAACAGAATTCCATTTGATCTTTTGGATGGAGTTAGATTTGCCTTCAAAAATCCTTTCATTTCTCTCCTTCAATATGTTCCACCAGATGCAGATAGTAGAAATGGATGCATTAGTAGAATTTACAAAAATTTGAAGATTTCGAAGGGGCATAAGAGGGTGTTGACAGACTATAGTGGTAAGAAGATAGTAAAGGACTCTTCAGGGTAAGTTCAACATACAAGTTGTTGAACCAGGACAACCAACAGATGATCAATTGGCCATGCAGCACATTTGGTAAGTGAAGATACCTATTAAGGTTTTATGTCTCACCTGGATGTTATCCAAAGAAATGGTTTTGAGTCACAACATCCTTAGCTTGTTTTCCTGAAACTGGTAACTTGTACTTCACAGCATTAAGGAAATGTAGCTTTTTTTCCTGAAACTGGTAACTTGTACTTCACAGCATTAAGGAAATGCTGGCCACATCCAAGAAGTGTGCTAAAAGGAGAAATTAATTCCAAACTCCTAAGAAGTCCACTATCTGTTCTTCCTTTTTATACACTACTCTTTAAACCAAAAATATAAAGTAATAGAATTCTATTTGATCTTTTGGATGGAGTTAGATTTTCCTTCAAAAATCCTTTCATTTCTCTCCTTCAATATGTTCCACCAGATGCAGACTGGTACTGTTTTCCACCACTTTTTTTTTACTCTTGCTTCCATCCCTTCTGAACAGCTCAAGAATTAGCAGTATGCTCTGGTATTGTCTATTCCTCCCTAGCCAAATAGAAAAAAGAACTGCCAAAATTTCTGATGCTACCTTACAATGTAGGAACAAATGCTTGTAAGTTTCTGCTGCCTCCTGACAAAGAGCACATGTAGATATTATCTGGACTCTCGTCCTCTGCAATGCTTCATGAGTCAGACATGGTTTCTTCACCACCAATTCAAGACGAACCTAACCAATGATCGAACTTAAAGATATGAATTGGTTTTTCTATTAACGGCTTTAACTATAACCTCCGGCTCGGAGCAATCAAGCTCAAAGAGCCCTAGTGGGCCACTAGAAATGATCCTATCTTATTTGGGAATTTCCAAAAATCAAAGAAAAATTCAAATTTGAGAATTCGATGTTTCCATAGTGATTTATTTATGTTCATGATGTTATTTGTGTGATGAAAAAAGCTAAGACAATCTGTCATCTATTCCTAAATTGTAGGATAACAAGCATGCTATCGATTTTCATTGGTCTCGGAGGCATTGCTTCGACAATGCCAAAGAAGATTATTGTAATCTTGTTTAGCAGGGACGAGGCACGATGATACAATCTAGAGAAAATCACACCCCAAAAGTTAGATATTGAGGTGGAAGAACCCAAGGATATATAAAAGCCACATCAATACATTGGTATACCGATGTGAGACTCAAGTCTTACACCTCGCAATGGACAATAACAGAACACCACGCTTCGCTTTTATCGTCCTGTGGAAGACCCAAGGCTGTATAAATCCAACTTCAATACATTGCTATACTAATGTGGACTCAAGTCACATACCTTGTAATGGAGCATAAACAACCACCATGCTCCGCATGATGACAGTTCCATACCGGGTAGTATTTGTTCTACTACAAGTAGGTAGCTCCTTTTCAGGTAGCTGTTTTCAAATTAGGCACCTGTAGTTGGCAGTGCACTAAACATTGCTAGCCTTGGGCAAACACTGGAATACCGACGTAACTATCCATGGAATGATTGACATGAAAAGTGGTAGGTGGCTCTGATACTATTGATACAATCTAGGAGAATCACACCTAAAAAGCTACCTATTGAGGTGGAAGAATCCAAAGCTATATAAACTCCACATCAGTACATTGTTATACAGATGTAGGACCTTAGCAATGTCTAGTGCACAACAAGCCATAGGCATCTGACTCGAAAATGGCTACATGGAAAAGAGCTACCTACTTATGGTAGAGCCAAAACTACCCAAGAGCCATCAAAATGATGAATGTGGAGTGTGATGGTTTGTTATGGTCCATTGCAAGGTATAGGACCTGAGTCCAACAAACAAACAAACAACATCATTACCCCAATGCCTCGAAGGCTCCCGCCCATTGCGGGGTAAGGGGGGTCCCCTATGTTTAAAAACATAGGTTTAAATATAACGATGTACTAAGGTTTACATAGCCTGGCTTCTTCCACTTCAATAACTAGCTTTTAGGGTATGATTCTCCCTAGTAACTATCAATCATATTAGAGCCATCCACCATCCTTTGTGCCCACCATGCCATGGATGATGGTGGTGGTATTGCAGTGTTACCTAGGGATAGCAATGCCTAGTACACAGAAGACATGGGTACTGAATCAAAAACGAGAAGCTGGGACAAAAGCTACCGTACTTGTGGTAGAGTGAAAGCTACCCAGTGTGGAGCCCTCGAGGACAACGGATGCGAAGTGTGGTGTTTGTTATGCCCATTACAAGATATGGGACTTGAGTCCCACATTAGTATAGCAATGCACTAACGTGGGGTTTATATAGTCTTAGGCTCTTCTACCTCAATTGCTAGCTTTCGGGATGTGATTCTCCCTGGGTTGTATCATTAGTTTTTGATAATGGAGAAATCCGTCTGTGGGCCAACCTAGGTTGCATCATAGGAGCTGGAACTTAAAACAAAGATAGATAAAGGATTGTCCAGCTTACATATGGTGACAATTTGTGGATTCTAAATATTTTGAACATAAATGCAATATACTACAAAAGATCAAGTTGAATTGCATTAGACTTTTTTGCTTTTGGCATAGACAGAGCAACATAAACACATTGCTTCAATCATAGATATCCTAGATTTTTGTTACGCTTCGGGAGAAAAATCTTTCTTTTTTTTGTTTTTTTGCTCTAGTAAATATGGTCTCAGCACAACCTTGGATGTTATTTTGATTAAACAAATGTTACTTTCTCAAAAAAAAAAAAATAAAGTGTTTCAAATTTCAAGGATATCAATGCTCTTTGATGGGTAATAGGTACTTTATGCTCATAAGTCATTGTTGTAATTTTTGATAGACCATTTATTACTTTTGGTAAGTATCATACTAGTTAGTTCTTACCTTCCCTAGTGGATAAGTCTCTTAAAAAGTGGCATTATTAGATTTCCCTGCCCCTACACTGCATAAATGTTCCTTCAAATTAGTTATCGCATTTGTGCAGCGCCATAAGCTAATCCGTTGCCAGAGAGTCTATATCACTTGCTTTGAGCTTTTCCATCTTATATAAACAATGGATTGTTTTACAGATGTTTGGTGGATCAGGAATGGTTATAACCAAGTATCTTCAATGCATTTGCAACAATATTAATGAATCGTGAAATCTATGTTTCAAGGCCTGTCAGACTCAGGGCATACTTGAAAACAAATGGAAAGAAGAAGGGGGTATCAGGACGGTATATCATGTTAAATGGACTGCCTTTCTTGGTGAGAAAGGAAACTCTTCTCCCAACATCTCAAAAAAATTAAATAGTGAAAAGTTCAGGAGTAAATGCATGTAAAGGATACTCATTAAGTCATCCTTCTAGGATCATGACACTCATAGGATCCCAAATAATAAGCTCTAAGAACTATGTGCTAATTACGCAAAGAAAAGTATCATATATGTTTATATAACCACGTAAATATCACCCCCATCCTCATCCAAAAATATATATCTTGGTACCTAGAATAACAGTTGTCGCAGATAATTCTTTTGTGAATTTCATCAGCCTAGCCGAATCAGTAGCTCTTGAGCCAATTGATGGCTTCTGTACCTCATTGGATGTGTGTTCTGTATTTGACGTGGATGATTTTGCCTGGCTAGCAGATGAGCTACTTTGCACTTCATCCTAATAGTCAAAGAAAAGAGCTTAATTTAGCTGATGAATTTAAACAACAGATATATCACATACCACATACACTGGATATCAGCACTGCTCGTACCTCAAAAGATCCATCTGCCTGTTGGCTTGGTCCCATTTCACTATCTCTTAGACTGCCATGGTTATCTGGAGATCTCACACTTGAGTTATCCAGTGGGTCTGATCTCCGTGTAATCAGTACTTTGCCAGGGAAACTGCGTCCCTTTAGCAACCTGCACCACATCATAGTTTTTGTAAATTGCTTATCAAAAGTTAATAGCAAAAATGGTGTTCTAAAGATAAAAGAATAAGACAAAGTAATCAACATCCTTGACTGTTAATTCTTTTGAAACCAACATCCCTGACTGTTAAATATAAAACCTTGTTATATCAGATGGTTTTTTTAAATCAAGAAGGATAATATTTCGGATGGTGCTTCCAGTTATGAGACAAAGTCGGCATGTGTTAACCAAAGAAGCTAGTATAATGGCAATATCCAATAAAGGACAACAAGCAACAAATACGTGCAATGGAGTTCACATTCAGGAGCTAAGTTTGGCGTTTGGCGTTTGTCAGTAGCATTTCTTTTATGCTCAAGGGTAAAACAAGCTCAGCACTTGCAATGTCTAAAGCGAACTATTAAAAACTAAAAAGGAACCAATAATGGAGAGATTGGACTCTTGCTGTTACATGTATCACTGTACATTGTGTCTATTAAGTTCAAAAACCCCAAAACCATATTTCACACGTTACTGCCACAACAAATAAGTAAAAGTAACTGGAGCTTCTGGTAGCTAGGAAGTTTGATAACCTAAATCCAAACTTTAACCTTTACAATCCACAAAAGATGAAAAAAAATACTAAATACATTTCCCAATGTAAAGACCAAGAGACAAACCACAAAATAACAGACTATGACTGATCAAAGTTTCAGGTGTACAAGTATGTAAGGACGCCACAGCTGCATAAAAATGTCTCTTTGTCCAACTCCATTTTGATCAAATAAAACCTAATTTTAGCTTAAAGTGTCGAAAATTTGGAACACGATGAAACAGGATTGTCTTGGTAATCTAAGTTTTATGTGTTTGGTATATGAGCTAACAAACAAATGTATTGAGCTCTTCACTTCTTGTTGATGTCTGTCCTAGTAGCAACACAAAAATTCATCAAACTAAGCAAGTAATCTACAGAAAAAACATACTACTCAGAGAGGAAATAAGACAAGCTTTGCAACCTAAAGTTTCTCTTCTAACCTCCATAAACTACCAAATCATCATTAAAAGAGGGGAAAATACTAACTGCATTTCCAATAATAAATCCAGCATTGAGATCAGAATGTAGACATACTCGGTCACTGATTATACACTCCCCAAGTCCATCTGAGTTGAATTACCTCAAAATCGTACACCTAAAAGGGCCTCAAATGGAAACTAAGTAATCGGTTTTAGAGAGTTATATAGATCTGAATAAGAAAAATAGTTACCCTTGAACATTTCTGAGCGTTTGATTGAATCTTGAATCAATAGTTGTATTAAAAGTCTCCTTCTTTCGATCTTCCTCTCTGTCGCTCCTCATGGTTTAACTCTTGGTTACCATACCATTGCTCTCAAAACTCTTTGCTTTCAATTTGAGTACAATTCATGATACTATGGGTACACCTTCAGCTCAATGCGTCTTCTGCTCGATGCTACTTGCTTTTTATATATTGAGTATAAAAAAAGACATCTATTTGTAGTTCAGTAGAGTGTACTCGTCCGTCCAACTTTTCTTTAATTGTGCGTTGCTATTTTGAGATATTCCATAATACTTATTCATTTTATGAAATTAAGAGATAATTTTATATTTAATTTTTAATTTATTCTTATCATTAATTATAATTATTTCTCTATTACCATTTTCAAGACACCATATTTATTATATTCAAAGGATAATTTGATTCTATCATTTACTACTTCTTAATTCATGTGTCAAGTCAACAGGAGACAAGTAAAGTTGAACGGAGCGAATAATTTATAAAAGTTTTTATTTAGGGCCGATTTGAAAATTGGTAATTGGTGTAATTGAGTGTAATTACACTCTTTAGCTTGTTTGGTAGACCAAGAAATTACTTGGTATTAGTGGAATTGAGTGTAATTGAAGGAGTGAAATTACACTCTTCAATTTCCATCGACGGTTAAGAATTGAGTGTAATTACATGATATGACATCAAACTTTTTATCTTTCCTTTTTAAATATATTTTTATGTGAAATATGAAGAGGCAATCCTTTCTTTTTTTTTATTTGAACATTTTCATTTCTAGCAACACTCTATGTTTTCGAGTAAAATCTCTTTTTTATTTTATTCTTT
>JAABOM020000007.1:68809-80328 GCA_011800125.2 Solanum clarkiae
TTTCACTTTAACAACTCTAAATAAATTGAATACATGCATTATTAAGATATATATGAAGATTTCTTGTTCCATAACAAAGGGATAGTTTTATTATTTCACACATTTTATCCCAGGATAAGTTATCCACGGATTATTATTCCACTCTCAGATTGTTAATCCTGGAATAAGTTATCCCACCCTGTCAAACCAAAGAAGGGATTGAAAGTCACTAAAAAATTATCCTGCGATGAACTTCTTTTATCCATCCCACCAAAGGACCCTGCAGGTATTGCTCATAACTAAAACGATACAGTACCAATCATGTCTTTGAACAAAAATGCTTCCAATATTATTTGCAGCAGGAAGGGAGGAGCAGGGAGCTTGACACACTTGCATTATTCCCATATTACGAACATTAATTTATGTAAGTGGTGTTGGAACCAACTATAAGCACATCTTTTACTTTACAACCGATTGCCTTCGCCAGCACAAGTACTAGGTAACATGTCCACCAAAGCTTGCTCTCCTAAGTTGCACCCACAAATGGTGCATACATTATGTGCGGCGTATTTGAAGAGAGGATCCTTCTCAGTATCATTTCTATACAACAAAGAGGTTGAAATCAAGGATCAATATCCTGCATTATACACTTGAAGTGAGAAGCCATCCCATCCCGCCTGTTCCCAATCCAGATGGGAAGCGATTGTAGTATTAAGATGTATTGTTGTGAATGATAGAGAATGATGCATGGTCGGATAAATATTCAGCTTCATTCCATTCAGATTGCCGCAACAATTTGGTGGAGACCATCTGTAATAGCTTATCCCTGGTGCCTTTAACCATATCGGGAAAAAAAAAAGCTTCTCTTTGACAACCTCTGAGCTACACCAAGAGGTACCAAACACCAATCCTCAACTAGGAAAAAGAAAATCTTGCAACTACTACAGTTCTAACGAGTCCACACAGTGCAAACTAAGGCACATCCCTACTTTGTCTTCTTGAATCTCCTTGGTCTCTTTCCAACAGTCCTAGCATGTACAGGAGGATGCTCGATATCCCATTTATAAGCTGACTGGTATCATGTATTGAGGTGGTCCTCAAAGAGTTCAAACTGCTAAAAACTGTTAGGTGATTTATCCCTGCTTCAAAGGACACAGTAACTTGAGCTCCCAGCCTAAAGATCTCAAACAGAATGAAATTAAAGGGGAAAAAAGATTGAGATTTGGGTACTAAAGAAATGCTACCTCAGATACTTGATAAAAGTTGCCAATGGTATCAGGCTAAGCATCCAGATCATGCCATCTGTACATTTTAGATTGAGCCGGAACAAAATGGTAGAATGCATCCCTCAGACTGGAAGACAATAATGAGAATCCAAGATCCTGCAAATAAGCTACCCAGAAAACCAATTCTGTCATCCTCATTTACATACCATCTTCCCAAAAAAGTAATAGTAATAATACTATTAATAATAAGAGTGTCCCAGCCAAGCGAGGAGCAAAGGGAGAGCATGCATGTTAACTTGCAACAAATAGACATACCTGAACATAAGCAGCAACAGCATATACAAAAAGACAGCAACTTATTAAATATGTAACTCCTGAGATTCCATTGGAGATGACCAATAGCGCAGGAGAGACTCCACGGTAAGCCTCCTAGTTGCACTGAGCATTGAGATGAAAAATTTGCAACCATCAATCTTGTACTCCTCAAGTGGATTTCTATGCCCAAAACTCCGTACATTCACCTGTTCCGAGAACCCAGAGGGAGAATCAATGTACAACTCCCAATCAAGGAAAGCATAAATTTTAACCAACGTGCAAATACCATACCGCTGAACTTAGCCGGTTCATGTTTATAAGGTGATCCCTCCAGAAGCAATCTAATGTCTTCAGAAGTACTTCCCTCTAATCCACAGAACATAAGGAATCAAGTTAGAGAATGAGATTCTTTTTGAACTACTTGTGTGCACAAATTACACATCCAACCCCCTGTGCTAATCTAATCCTGATATAGAAGGCAATTATTATGCAATCAAATAGAGATAAAATGAGATCATAACCAAATAGGAAGCAAAAGGATTTCTGGTGAGTGGCATGCTCTTATTTAAAGTTTAAACATTAAAAAGATCTCAAACTTGACCAGCACCAAAATTTACATTCCTTTTTCCTCTTTAAATTTTTGATGATGATGACCAAGAAATCCCCAAGGGCTAGTGGTGCACGGTTGGAAACTCTGTTGATAATGAACCCGCCCTCTACTTTTCTCCATTTGATTACCACGCAAAACTTGCGTAGGGTTCAAACAGGTGGCATAAACCACACATGCACTTTGCACTCTTACTACTGGATCTGATAAACAGTGCAAAGGTCATCATAATGAAATGGTTGTGGAAGAATGCTAATAACAAACATCTGTTATGGGGAAAAGTCGTAAGAGCCAATTATGAGGGAGAAAACAGGTGGATGGCAAAGGAAGTAATTTCCCCATATGGTGTGAATCTGTGAAGATCTATAAGGGCCTTGTGGGATGACTTCAAGAACAAAACCAAGGTTAAGGTTGAGAATGGGGAAAAGACAAGCTTCTGGGGAGATGACTGGCATGAGATGGATGTTCTGAGGAATATCAATCCAGACATCCACGACTTAATCTTACATCAGCAAAGAACCATTGCAGAAATGTGGACACCTGATGGGAGGGAATCAGTTTCAAGAGGCAAGTGACGGGAGAATCAGAAGAGTTGTAGAATTATTTAGCACTATTGGCCAATTTAAAGGAACACGAGAAGGGAAGATGAGCTCTGGTGGCAGGGCAGTGACAGAGGAACCTCAAGGGTGGCAAAGCATACATAGTTGAATAATCACAACCACCAGAATGTCAACTGGCCTGGAAAATTATATGGAAGGTGAATATACCCAACAAGGTAGCATGTTTTATTTGGTTCCTATATAAGGAAGCTATCCTTACACAAAACAATCTGAAGAAAAGGGGGGTTTAACTTTATGTCCCAGATGTGTTTTTTTAGGGAGAACAAGCAGAGACTGTAAGATATTTTTTCCTTCACAGCAAGATCACAGGTCAGCTTTTGGCTATTCATAAATCTTAAAAGGTTTTTCCTGGTCTATGCCAGGAAAGGTACAGAGGCCCTTCAAAGCTGGGAAGAAGCTGGGAAGCAGAAGTAGGTGGAGAATCATACCAACCAGCATATGGTGGACAACTTGGAAGGAGAGAAATGCTAGGTGTTTTGAGAACATAGAGAACAGTATAGAACAGATCAAATTGAATTGTATCTTGATTGTTTGTTTTTGGTATAATCAGATTTGGTCTAATGATCCTGCATGTATTATTGATGTGTTAAGATTCACTAGAGATATAGGATCTTAGGATCTGGATTTACTAGTAAATATGGCCCTAATATCACGTGTATTGATCTGTTTCGAGCAATATATACAAAGTTACCATTTTCAATAAAAAAATGCATATATTTGGATAATGACATATCAGGACAGCAAACTCGCTATAATAGAACATCAATGAGTTTACCATGGGGAACAAGCATAATGTTACCTCTATTTCCTTTACATATACAGCATCATATCCAGATTCTTGTATGACATCTAAATAGCTGGCAATGAGGAAATCTCCAAGGTACTTCCGGAGGAAATTAACCATCTCTCTGTACTTCCCATACCTAGCACAGAAATCAGACATATGTAATCAGAAGATTGCAATAAAGAAGTTTAAATCATTGAACGCAGTGATGTAGTGGTCATACTTGATTGAATCATCAGAGCATATAACTAGCCAGCGTCTGAAAGAAGAGGTCTTTCCACGTATACCTCTAAAAGAATTTGGTGTTGGAGGCAAATTTGGAAGGGAAAAGCTGTCAATAGATATGGATTGAAGCTTCCAAAGTTGTACAAGTGAATTAAGTAATGCTTCCTTGTTAATCTCAGCAAATGAATCTACAGATAATTTGATGGTCAAACTTTATGATGCAAACATGCAAAAAATTCAACACCAATTATATCAGAATCCACTCTTACCATTCAATATCCCGCCTGCGACATCTTTGAACTCAACTAAGATTTTGTCCAAGCACCAATTATTTGGGTGCTATGATATTTGACAAAGTAGCATCAAAGATAAAAATGGAAGATAAGAACAACACAATGCATCACAAAAAAACTTGTCTACTTCAGAGGAGTTTAGCTACCTTTTGCGGATTAACATTCTTAAGGACAATATCATCCACCACTGCTTGCATGTATCTACATAGAATTGTAATGGTGTGAGAAAATCTTGATCCTCAAAAATATATCGACTCCTTTGAGAAAAAATTAATCCAAAACATGTGCATTTACAAAGAAATGAATTTTCACTATGTACAATGATCTCCCATGAAAAACCAAGTACACTGGTCTTACAGAGGGAAATAGGCTAGAATATCTAATATTTTCAACTCTTTCACCATGTACAGTTCCCAGAAAACACTGATCAAGAAATGTTAGACTAATCCCACAGAACACCTAGAGTGAATAAATACGAACTTCCAGAAAATCTAAAGCAGATTTTACAGGGTATGTTCGATCTCCAGATGTACTTGTCATCTGGGCCATAGGTGTGAAAACATGGTGAGCGAAGGTGTAAAAAGGGGTCGAGTTAGATCGAAAATCACATGGAAGGACGTTGTCTCAAAAGACTAACAATTTCTTGGTTTCAACATGATGTAGCGAAAGATACGATACAATGGAAGAAGAAATTTATATGAGAATACAACTTTTTTTGAGACTAGTAATATTTTGTATTCTCAACATTAAGGGCTATGCTGGCCACCACCTAAAAGCTGCAATAATATTTTTATTGAACAGAACAAGGTGTTCTTCTTCTCACCTTCTTTCACATGGAATTATTATTTCCACTAAATATATAGAAGACGACTGAACATTTCATACATAAAATTATGGAAAAAATCAATGTTTAAATATGCAAATGTTTGTGGAGGACTAAAAGTGCACCAATATTGCAAACATTAGGGACTATTAGTGGTCCATGTGAAAACTCAAGGATGACTTTGAATCTTAACCCAAAGATAAGGGACTATTTTGGGCCTTTTTTCTCGTGTTCTACAGATGAAAACTCAGATACTCTTCATGAGTCCAGATAGATGAGTTAGAATCCAGAAACATTGATTCCAGCATTCAAACGAAAAGAATCAAGAGGCTCACTTGAAGATGTGCTCTGAACAACTTTCAAAATCTCCAGTTAAAATTAACTGCCGAAGATCATAAACATGCTTTCTTTGAACCTGCGAAGGAGAAAAAATAAACAAATAATATAGCAAGAACATGGTCATGCAGAATCACCTATATAAAAATGATATGATCATGCAGAATCACCTATATAAAAATGACTCAGTAGATTAAATAATAAAATGCACAAATTTATGAGTCAAAAATAGGGGATAATATCCTAAACGAAAAAAAGAAAGACATTAAAACAACAGAAATTGTATCAGTACATGAAGTAGATACCTCAAGGACTTCATCGAATTCAACTAGGCTCTTCCGTATTCCAAAAAAGTATTTCTCAGCATTGATTTGTAAACCCAAAAGCTGACAGTAAAGTAAAGTTTCAACATCATCGTTAGAAGCATGTCAGAGAAAGAAAAAAGAAGGGAGATATTATCTTTGAAAAGCAATCACAGACAAGCCATAGTTATCCATAAAAAACAAGGGAAAACCACAGTATATTAAATTACAGAGATAGAAATAGAGTGACCAGAAATTATTTAGCACCTGATTAACTATTCCATGACCTTCTATTGGGATATCCTCATTATTTGTAATCCTAGATATAAGCTTCACTGCCCACTCAGTGTCAAAGTTAAATTTTTGAAACATCTCATCTTGCAAGCTGTAACAAGTAAAAGTAGCTAGAATCAGTAGCGGCATCTTAAGGATAACAGGTCAGTTACAGTAGCACTATTCTTTTCATGAAAAGCAGAAACATACTATATAAATTTATACTAGAATCTTGATATTTCACCTAAACCAAGAATATTTTCAGCAAACTGGAGGCGAATAGAGGCCAAACAGTACATTAGAGTTTAAATAACAGCAGAAAAATCTAACGCACATGCACCTTGAACAATATGCAGAACTTAACCTGAACTAGGCATCATATGTGTGAAGGAGTTTCCCCTTTTTATCTAAATTGATAAAGAATAGAGAACTATGTGTGTATTCTATTATATGCATTGCTTATAACTTGCATAGTTGAACCACCACCAACTGTTCATTTCAGAAATATGCATAAAGACATGCAGCAGCAGCCTGCCAGACCCATGATTTTAAAGTCGTGTTTGTGTGTGTATAAGTATCATCTTAAAAATAGAACAAAGATACAATTAAGTACCATTTACTTCAAGATCAAAGTATTATAGTGGAACTATTACTTATCGTTTGGTGTGAGGGATAAAAATAAATAGTGATGGGATAAAAAAATAGTGAAGGGATAAAATTTTGGTTTGTTGTTTGGTTGGCAAGTTTGGGATAACTTATCCCATCATTTATACCATAGTGATGGGATAAGTTATCTCATATACATGGTGGGATAACTTATCCCAGGATAATTAATCCTGGATAACTAATCCTGGGATAAGTTGTTCCCAACCAAACGACCCCTTAGAGTTAAATAGGGCATCTTACCTCACCATAAATCGTGTTGATCCAGGATCACCCTGCCTGCCTGCTCTACCACGAAGCTACAAGCACAACTTATAGATCAATATACATGCTTAACAATTTAACATGTTAAAAGGAAAAGCAATACCGGAAAAATTACATCATAAAATGAATTAGAAGAACAAACGATTATGAGTTGCCTCTCCCATTTACTGACATTACACTAGTTCTACAGGCATGATTGAAAAAGGAAGACTTATGTTACCTCGTATTCTACAGTAAAAATTAACTATTATGGAAGTTCAAGCTTGTAATAGAAGTCAACATAATAGAAGCCTAACAAAAAGAAGAGAGATGAAACAACGGACCCCCACCCCAAAACCCCAAGAGAAAAACAGAAGAAAATAAAATAAGAAATTTTCCCAACATCAACAGCAAAATGAATTTCAATAGAGTCCTTGCCAGACAAGATACAAATTATTTGATAGTGCACCCATGCACATTTAGACAACTTCAAACTAGGAAGCACCGGTACAAAATTCTTAAGTGCTTATCATAGTGTAGTTAGTATCACATAATTATCAATTTCGGCCAAACTGAAGATTATACACTTAAAACAAAATACATGTCTAACTTGTAATCATGTCCTTATCCTTCTATTTTCAACAGTTTGTATCTTCATATTACATTTGTATCAGGTACAAATTTTTTTCCATATCCGTTTTGTAGAGACTGCAAAATAAACACTATGGGTGAGAATATTACTACCCAACATAGGCTTTTGGTGATGGATTTGGAGAAAAAGAGAGATAGGAGGAGGAAGACCCTTTATGATCGACCTAGGATTAGATGGGGGGCCCGACTCCTACCCTTTCTCGGGAGATGGGGGACAAGTTGATTGGTTTGGGAGCTTGGGGTAGTAGCGGAGATGTGAAAAACATGTATAACATGACTGTTGGGTGCATCAGAGAAGCAATTACTGAGGTACTAGGGGTTTTGAGAGGAATCTTTGGTGGTCGTCAAGGAGATAAGCGGTAAAGTGAAGAAGTTCAAGGCAAAGTGGAAGTTAAGAAGATTGCCCATATGAAGTGGTTGGATGTGTGGATGAGGAAAAGAAGCGGAAGCTTAAGGATGTCTATAAGACGGCGAACATAGAAGCAAAGTTGGCGGTCACAAGTGCTAAGATGGCAGCTTTTGAACACTTATATGCCAAAATAGAGGGAAAAGGTAGGGATAAGAGATTATATAGGCTCGCAAAAGAAAGGGAGAGAAAAACTCGTGATTTAGATCAAGTGAAATGAATCAAGGATGAGGTAGGTGAGGTGTTGGTGGACAAAAGTGGTAACCATGCTTCCACAAACTCTTAAATGAGAAAGAAGACATAGACATTAGGGTAGGTGAATTAGCACACTCTCATAGTCTTCAGGATTTTGGGTTTTGGGTACTACAGGTGTTTTGAGATTGAGGAGTTAGACGATGAGCAAGGGAAGAACGACCAAATCCGATGTGATTCCGATGGAATTTTGAAAAAGCACTGACAAGGCAGGTTTAGAGTGGTTGACTAGGTTGTTTAATGTTATTTTGAAGACAACTAAGATGCCTGACAAATGGAGGTGGAGTACTATGGTTCCAATGTACAAGAACAAGGGTGATATCCAAAACTATAACAATTCCAGGGGTATCAAATTGCTAAACCACAGTATGAAAATCTAAGAAAGAGTGGTGGAGATTTGAGTGAGGAAAGGAGTGTCTATTTCAGAGAATCAATTTGGATTCATACCGGGGCGATCGACTATTGAAGCAATCCATCTTGTGCGGAGACCGATGGAGAAATATAGAGAAAGAACGAAGGACCTGTATATGGTGTTTATTGTTTATTGATCTTGAGAAGGCCTGTGAAAAAGAGTCAAAAGATGTCTTCTGGAGGTATCTAGAGGCTAAAGGTGTCGTAATGGTGTATTTAAGGCGATAAAGGATATGTATGATGGAGCCAAAACCCGGGCTAGAACAGTGGGAAGAGACTCGGAGCATTTTCCTATTGAGATGGGACTACGTCAAGGATCTATGCTAACGCCTTTTCTTTTTGCCTTGGTGATGGATGAGCTAACATGGTCTATCCAGGAGGAGGTTCCACGGTGTATGCTATTTGCGGATGACATAGTAATGATTGATGACACTCAGGACAGAGTTAATAATGGCTTGGAGGTTTGGAGATAAACTTTGGAGTCCAAAACTGAGCCAAACCAAAACAGAATATTTGGAGTGCAAATTTAGTGTTACAATGGATGTTGTGGACATGAAAGTGAGGCTTGACATTCAACCTATTCTCGAGCAAGAAAGCTTTAAATATCTTGGATCCATCATGCAGAATAGTAGGGATATTGACGATGATGTCACATCGTATTAGGGCAGCATGGATGAAATGGAGACTTACCTCTAGAGTATTGTGTGATAAGAAGGTACCACCTAAACTTAAAGATAAGTTCTACAAAATGGTGATTAGACCATCTTTGTTATATGAGGTGAAGTGTTGACCAATTAGAAATTCACATGTTCAGAAGATGCATGTTGCGAAGATAAAGATGTTGAGATGGATATGTGGACATACTAAGAGTTACAAGATTAGGAATGAGATTGCTCGGGAGAAGACGGGGGTGGTATCTGTGGCAGACAATATGGGAGAAGCGAAGCTGAGATGGTTTGGCCATGTGCAGAGGAAGTGCGTCGACGCCTCAATTAGGAGGTGCGAGAGATTGGCTTTAGGAATCACGCGGAGGAGTACAGATAGGCCGAAAAAGTATTAGGGAGAAGTGATTAGACAGGATATGGCACATTAATATCATTGAAGACATGCCCTTAGATAGAAAGGAGAAGAGGTTGCGTATTAGAGTAGAAGGTCAGGGAATGTTGTCTCGCGTTATGACAGTTTTTAGATTTGTCATAAGATTAGTCATGCTAATATGATTGTCTTGTTATTCTTCAATATTCTGATACTTCTATTGTTTTTTTCTTGTAGAATTGACATTGCTCTTAGTTTTATCCTTTTCCTATATCTATTGTTTTCTTTTTTTACCTTGGGTGGATACAGTTAAGCCGAGGGTCTTTCATATGCAGCTCTCTATCACCATGAGGTAGTTATAAGGTCTGCGTATGCTCTACCCTCCCCAGACCCTACTTTGTGGGATTCTAAGGGATATGTTGTTATTGTAGGTAAGCATCTATTTGTTGACCTAAACTCCTAGTAAAAAAAAAGGGAAAGAAAACTGACAGTCATCTAGTCTGTATTTTGCCTGTTGCACATCTGAAGAAAACTACATTTGAATGGAGATGTGCAAGTTCAAGACAAGGCTGAAGGTTAAGATAGCAATCACCATTTTTCCTTGACACTCATCAATGAATCCATATAACTAGTATTGATTAAGGCCACTGTTCCGGTAGTTACAGTCTCAAAAAACTTTAATAAAGAAAAAAACAGGTATTTGATGCGTCAAAGGTGAAAAAATCCTACAGCTTAAATGTTCACGTCAAACTACAAAATGAAACTTCAACTAACTGTCAAATAAGTACACTATTAGGTAGCAAGGTAGACCACAAAGAAAAGTGATTTGCAGATGAAACACTTTACAAGTTAAATAAAAATCCTTGTCATTAAGATGAACTTCCAGTAAACTAATGATCTGTGCTAGTTTGTTTTTGGCATAGATCAAATGAGCATTTTACCTCTATAAACACAGTTTGCCATGGAAATTCAACCGCTGTATTAACATTCTTTCTAGTTGCTTTTTAAGAATCTTATTCTACTATCAAAACATCATAGAACAGCAAGATGGATCGTTTATAAAAGTTAGCCTCATTTGTCCATACTCCAAAAACGCAATGAAGCAAGGAACACAAGGGAGCTTTCGTTCTATAGGCAAACTACAGACGTAGCATCAAATATTAAGCACCACTGGCCTTGGCGAATGACAGACTTGCCCCAAATAATATATTGTATAGGTTGTTTAACCTATTTTAGATGAATTTGTATTTCAGAGGAATTGTTTGATCGTCAAGCATGTTATGCAGTAAAAATATTCTCAAGAAAACTATAAAGGACACAGAAGCATAAAGAAAACTCACAACTCAAGGTTTGTGGGGAGATAAATCCAATGTGACAAAGATAACCAACTTGCATCTTATCTCAGATATATTTAGCAGGAAAACAAGAGTCAAGAAACATTTTCAGCCATTTGTAGATGCATAAATCTCTCTCCTCTCTCTCTCTCACACACACACACATACACACACTCTCTTTATGTTTTTGGATAACCATGGTGTCCAGGCCAGTTTGTGCACACTTCGATTAGTTCCACTGGTTACTTGTTACCTCTGACTAGAACAGGTATTGGGTAACTCTCAAGCCCATTCTCTTTCTCTCTTCTAATTCAATTGAGGGGGAAATATGTAACTTCATCCAAAATGTCTTAAAATTGCTCACTTCTAAATCATAAATGAAGTTAACAAGACCATGAAAGACAAACAGTTGCTATGGAACTTTCACATAAACTAGTTATAACAATGATAAGACTAGGGAGTCGAGCAAAACAATATCTATATTCATAAGCATATAAAGTTTTCAAAGCATTCTTTCAAAATTTTTTCCCAACATGAACAAGCATTTCAAGAGGCCAAAGGCTAACATTACTTTATATTTATACTTTCTTAATAAAAGCGTCAAGTCTTTCTGTAGAGAAAAATAAAGAAAAAAGAACACAAATGATTTACGAGGTTCGGCAAATGGTGCCTATGTCCTCGGGCTAAACTCTCTCTACTTTTTATTATATTTTTGAGAGGTATGGCATTAGGTCAATATAT
>JAABOM020000007.1:80428-90603 GCA_011800125.2 Solanum clarkiae
GCTCTATACAAGGCAGCTGAATATTTACAGAATATTTGATTGGCATCATATCCCTATAATTGAGGATTCTAACAATCCTATCCCTATAATTAAGGATTCTAACACTTTCCTCCTAGAAAGTCCTACCAAACTACAAACTCACCTGGTTATCGATTCTCCTGGACTCATGCAGAGAAGTTCCAATGACGTGAAGCCCCCCGAGCCTTTTAACTTCTAACCCTTCATTCATACAGTGGGACACACAGTCCTCAAGAACTGATACATAAGTTAGAGCAATGGATGGACCAAGAGGGTAAAATTCTGACTGCTCATCAGCCTGCTTCTGTAGTTCTTTTATCTCCACAGACTGACTCAACTCAATGGATTCAGATATCATAGACTTCGCCTCTTGATATGACCATTTCTTCCTCTCATTCTTGCTAACGTGCTTAGCTAGAGAATCAACATACGAAGCAGAAACAACAAAAAGAAAGTTATCAGATAAAAAAATTCAATACATCAATATTAAGATGCTAACTATAATTCATCAGAAGTTATCAATTAAAGATTCCATTGATAATGTGAAGATATCAGTTAAACTGATTTAGACTTTGAGATGCTAGTTGATTAAAATTACTAACCCATGAGAGCTGCCTTAGCAAGCAAAGCCAATGATGACGGTCCAACTTTAATCTTTGACAGAACCTACATAAAAAGAAATACTATCAGTGGAGAAGAGGACCTATATTTGCTTATTTATCTGATGAGGAAGGAAATGTCAAAAGAACCTTTTGAGAATTTGGTTCTCCATGAACATCAACTTCAGGAACATCTTGTGTCAGAAATGGAAGTATACTTTCCTCCAAAATTTCTTTTGCAAGCATCTTTGCCATGGAAAAGGTATGAATGTCATTCCAAGTGCTGGGGCCTAAATATGAATTAGTACAATATCAAAGAAATAGACGTTAACTTGCCTTTGGATTTCCTCCCAGGATTATGTCAGTTCCCCTTCCAGCCATGTTAGTAGATATGGTGATTGCATATTTTCTCCCTGCTTGTGCAACAGTGTCAGCCTCCCTAGCAGCATACTGCAAGAACCAAGATAATATCAATCAAAAGCCAGCAAAATATTATCGTATGTAAAGATGTGCAAGTGGGAGATACCAAACCAAACTGAAATTATGAGTTAAGATGGAGCTCAAGAGTTTCTGTAAAAACCTTGGGACGGGCATTGAGGACATTATGTGGAATTTTTCTTTCCTTCAGCAAGTCAGACAAGTATTCAGAATTTTCAACGCTGCAATATGTATTAGTCAAATATATAAATAATAACATTAATTGCCAGCAATGTGATGAACAAAAATGAAAATTCAAAAATTAGATGACGAACTGAGACCTAACAAAATACAAAATTTCTAGCAAGTCCAACAGCATTCCAGTTCAGAGAAATTTTATAGGCTAATAAAAAGACACCCACAGAGAATAAGAGGCAACAAATACTCTTATCAAATAGTCACTTTTCAGCTAAGGGTCTTCCGGAAACAGCCTATCTATCTCTATGAGGTAGTGGTAAAGTCGAAGTGGTAAAGTCTGCGTATATTTTACCCTCCCCAGACCCCACTTGGGGGATTTCACTAGGTATGTTGTTGTTGTTTAAATAGTCGTATGATGAAGTCAAATTAAGCAGATACTAGTTTCCCAGTAGTGGAAAGAATGATCTCATATGTGTCAAAAATAGCTAACAGAGTGAAGTCAATAATCCCATTATTGCTTAATATCGTAACTTGTCGAGTAAAATCAGTAGTACCTGGTGGAAATACACTGACTTAAGAAAGTATGCTTCTTGGTCGAAAAATCTATAAGAAGAATTTTCACTAATATAAACCTATATACCACACTCCTGGAAGAAAGATAACCATAATATAGAGGACAAAAAGATGAGGACAAATGGAAACAGAGAAAATCGAAATTCCGTTTCAATAGTTGCTAACAGCATCCTTCTTTGTCTAGTTTTCCTCCTTTTCTTTTGGCCAGTCAACTACATGTTATATCCTCTCTATTGGCTTTTGCTTTTGCTGATAGTCTAATTATTCTAACTGACTATTTTTTCCTCTGTTATGCTTGTCCACAGGAACAAGACAAACTAATCACTCTCTCAAGTAGCTTATAGAAGGTACTTCTCTATTGATCCCAGATTTCACATTGACATCTGGCTATCTTTTTCATCTAATAACAACGAAAAGGGACTATGGAAAGAGAGAGCGAGTAAGGTAGGTAAAAAAAAATTGAGGTTTGGTCACCTGGGCTGGACGAAGGCTCATATATGAGTATTTATATCATCCATCATAAAGGGAAAATGTTACCATGACAGAGTGTTTACCAAATTATGATCTCAAATATATAAGACCTGCAGACCTAAAAGTGATTCACAGAGTAGCTCCACAAAAGAATATATATGTACATAGAGATTTATGTGTGTTCATCTGTCTGCTTGCATATATTCACAAGCAGTGCTGTAATCAATGATTTTAGCATAAGCAAGAGTCAATACTTTAAACAGTTTCTTAACTTTAAAGCAGTAAATCAAACCAAAAACGTTCTCATAGAAGTACCTTGTTGTCCCCACTAAAACTGGACGACCCAATTGAAACATAAACTCAACTTCCTCACGAACATACTCCCATTTTCCTCGGGCAGTCTGAAGGCATAATAGAAAGTACACAAATTGAAATCAGAGACTTGGTACCTTCCTTTTCCCAAAACCTCACTAAACTTATTTGAGTATGATAAGCATCTTACTGCAAAAGCTTGAATTGGTAAATCTTTACGAATGTTAGGCAAATTTGTTGGCACTTCAATTACAGGCACTTGAAACATCTTCAAGAACTCTTTTTCCTGAATTGCACAGTTATATAGATGATAAGTATCATAAACGCAAAAATTCATTACGAAAGCATAAACTATACTTGAGACTTTAGAAGTGACCCCACCTCAGTTTTTGCAGTCCCAGTCATCCCTGAGAGCCTCGGATAAAGCTTAAATAGAGATTGATATGTAATTTGTGCCACGACAACAGAATCAGCCTACAAAATGAATAGATGGCGCACTTTCAATAAAGAATGAATTACACTTATGGAACCATTTTCAGAAAGTCAAGGGTGGGAGATAGTGTACCTGGATTTTAAGGCCTTCTTTAGCCTCCACAGCCTGATGGATTCCGTTGGACCATCGTCTTTTCTCTTCCACTCTTCCAGTCAACTGTAAATTAATAACAAGAAAGGAAATCAAAATCTGTCATCCAACAAATATGACCTGAGCTCTTCAGATAACCATTCTCAAGGATTAGAATTTAGTAAACGATTAGAGTAGAATTCAAGATATAAACGCATGGATGGAAGTTGTCCTGAAAGACCTGCAATCTCCTGGAATCCATGCAAGCCTACCAAAGAGTAGGACATAATGGAAGAAAAATATCTATATAGGTAATACCAATTAGTTGGGATTAAGGTTTTAGGCGTTGGTCATTCCCATTAGGTAAAGAATTTGCCAAGTGTTTTTGTGTCGTCAGATATTTATATGCCAGTAGAAAATACATGGAGAACTTCTAGTGCTACAGTAATTTTTCTACCGTCAAATCTTTTTTTAATTTAATTTTAGACTGAGTTGAGCCTCACAAAATGCCACGGTCCTTGGGGATTCATATAACCTACCCCAACTTACTTGGGATTGAGATTAGTTACAGTTGACTAGTTGGTGTACCAGAATAGCTTCCAAGCAAAATAGTAGGATAGATAGTTACATAATTTACCATCACCTTGCAAACTGCAAACTGGTTTGACAGTATGGTAATAATACAGAGCCATTCAGAAAGCTAACTTTATATCTGAACTACAAATTTTTTAATAATTCGAAGTTGTTTTCGTTTCTGAATTCAGCTCAACTTAGGGAAAATGTGTTCCACTATTGGTTTCGCTATTTTAGGCCCTCCAAGTTTACTTTAAGAAATTACTGTTCTTTTGATTCTGGTTTCTGAAATTATATTGATATATAATCTAAAGGACCGTTTGGTCGGCTTGTAGGGAAAATTAGTCATGGTATATAATTTAGCATTGTTAGGTTGATTGGTGGAGAGAATTAATCATTGTACAAAATCCAACTTTTTTCTACATTATTTGGTACCTATTTTGGTTTTACTCGTAAAATAATATATGCATAAATTATGCAGAAATCTGTAATATTTTACGCGAGATAGAATGTGGAATAAGAATACGGGTATTAACAATACATGGAGTAAACCAACTGAAATGCCAAAAATACCCTCATGATGTTCAACACTAAGCTCTTTAATAAAACAAACCAAATATTCAACACCAAAAATCACCGCATTACACTCCCTACAGTAAAACTCCATGCATTACAATTCTTGTATTTACTAATCCCTGCAGTTATTTGAACTAGATGACCCCTAAGACTAAATACCTGAATAGTCACTCAAAGTTGGCACAACTTGTCATGTAGACACCTTTTTTATTTTATGAAGTAAATAATTGAAGCTGGAGAATACCCATATACAAGTAGTATACCAAAAGGTAGAGAAAAGTAGAACAAAGTATGGTTCTCTACAAAAGTAACCAAGTCATTTATAATAACAAAAACCTCATGGGCACACCAAAGAAAAATTAGAGACACGATGCTACCCCCCGCGTACAAAAAGTCATTCTCAAGTGTTTCAAAAGCTCTTTTGTCCCTCTCTCTCTCCGTACTACCCATTTAAGAGCTAGTAGGACCATATCCCATGGCTTGGGTCTTCGCTTTTTCCTTTTGAAATCCCAACTATGTAATAACTCACTGCCACTGGGCCACGCTCGCTGTAGGGTTTGAACTCAAAACCACATGATCGACCAGACAATTTACAGCAATATACCCATTTTTCTTCCCCCCTTCACTTTTATTGTTTAATGTCTTTATCCACTGTCTTCTCCACCTCGCTGGCAACCACCAGCGTTTGGGTTTCAGCCCAAATAGAGATAAAAATTAATCCTTTATCCACTATCTTAACTTCTTTTGGAATGCTTCCTCCATCTCCTTTTGTCTTTAAGCTTGCCCAGTTTAGCTGGTTTTTGAGAGATGTCTCCTCTTCTATTTCCAGCAATCCTCCACATTGGTCTCCTATGGCTTTAAACATCTTTTCCTTCCATAAATGTAGAGGCAAACCCACTGCTTTTATCCATGTTGTGCTTTCACATTTGGTGCAGCATCCAACTGTTGGTGACCACCATTCAAGATGTAGCTTCAGCTATTTCTAGGTCCATTCTCCATGTATGACATGTTCCGCCATGTTTTTGGTTGGAAATTCAAACAGAAAAGAGGAGCCCCCCATTTCATAGATGTTGACCCTAAAAGACTCTTTCCACATATTAACGGCCCACTTCCTGATGTCTGCAAGCGTGGGTTTCTCCTTCAGGTCTACATTAAAACTCCCCACGACACATCTGTCAAGAAGGCCCTTATCATGCTCTGTGCCTCCGCCGAGGATGGAGAGAGCTTAGTTGTTGTGACTAATCACAGATTCCGCTGCTTCCTTTGATTGCCATTTGCTGGTACTGACTGAATCAGCATAGGAATTTTTGGATCCACCATTCTGGGTCTATTTGTAATAAGAAAACCCTTTTGATTTTTAATGAAGTTTTCTATCTTTAATGTTATGTCTCCCCAACCTCTATTGAAAGCAAATACTGGTATAATCATGGCAGATCTGTTCCCTGCTATACTGTTCCAATACTAATATATCCATCGAACTTGTTATGCTTTCTAGATCAAAAATATTCCGCAAACTATGCATCTAGCTTCCATCTTCATGTATGTGTACCAGAATCCCTTGGAGCTTCCTGTAGTACAAAAACTATCCACTCCATAGTTTTCTTGTTAAAAGTAGTTCTATGCATCAAATTTCTAATTTTCGCCAACTGTTCGAACCAAATTTCTGCCCTTGCAACGAGCCTTGTTGTATGGTTTTCTGTAGCCATTGACTTCCATTTTTTTCGTGAGCAAGTTCAACAAAAGGCACTTGAGGTTCATGCCTACAATGAAACAGGATTAGCACAAATGTATGTCATGCTAACATTGTCACAGAAAATAGCTGGTGAAGCAAACAATGATAGGTGAAGCTCCCTGAGCAAAATCGTCAGCCAATTGACTTCAGACACAGCAGCCGCAACAGCTCGGTACTCCGCTTCCACAGATGAGCGGGAGACAGACTTTTGCTTTTTGGAAGACCAAGAGACTGGCAAGTTCCCAGGGTACACAACATAACCTGTTGTTGAAGTCCTATCTTGTGGATTCCCAGCCCAATAAGAGTCAGAATAAGCAAGTAAACAGTCTGCTGGTTTGCAACTTAGCTGCACTCCGAATGTGCTTGTGTTTTTCAAGTAGCGCAACAAACGTTTGATATCTTTCCAGTGAGACACTTTGGGATTATGCATAAACTGAGACAACTTGCTCACAGCAAACCCAGTGTCAGGCCTAGTTAAGGATAGGTACTGAAGCTTATCAATGATTCATCTGTAAAGGGAAGTGTCAACTACAGAATCAGCTTCAGAATCAGCAAAGATGCAGGTTGATGTCATTGGTGTTAGAACACCCTCGCAATCAGTCACATGCAGTTCATCCAGAAGATTCATGACATATTTTTGTTGAGACAAATATATGGCAGTTGGCGTGGATATCACCTCAATACCCAGAAAGTAATGCAAGAGACTGAGATCTTTTACAGAGAACCGTTGGGACAGTGATGTAATTATGGACCTGACACTTTCTTGAGTACTGCCCGTAATAATTATGTCATCAACATATATGAGAATGTATACAATAACCCCAAAATTATGAAAAGTAAACAGAGAGGAGTCAGATTTTGATTTGACAAACCCAATACTTGTCAAGTAGGTGGTGAGCTCAGTGTACCATGCCCTAGAAGCCTGCTTAAGTCCGTACATGGCCTTTTTCAGTTTGCAAATGTATGTTGGATGTTCAGAGGATTCAAAACTAGGAGGTTGTCGCACGTACACGTCTTCTTGAAGGCTGCCTTGCAGAAAGGCATTATTGACATCTAACTGATGAATGGGCCAGAAGTGTTGCGCAGCAATTGCAAGAACTAAGCGAACTGTTGCAGGTTTGACAACAGGGCTGAATGTGGAATGATAATCTAACCCAGGTCTTTGTGTTAAGCCTTTGGCTACTAGGCAAGCTTTATACTTGTCAATGCTTCCATCAGGTTTATGCTTAACTCTAAACAACCATTTACAGTCCACAACATTGCGAGAGGGATCACTAGGGACCAAATCCCATGTCTGGTTTCTGACTAGAGCATCATATTCTGCTTGCATTGCTTCTTGCCATTTGAAATATAGCTGTGCTTGGTGGTAGGAGCGAGGAATTGGTGAGGATGGATTGGTTTTAACAAGAAAGCTCTTGGGTTTAAGGCTATTTGTTTGTGAACAGGTGATTATTGGGTGAGAAATGGTGGCTGGTTTTGATTGTGGTGGTAGTTGAGGGGCTTGGACAGATGTGGTAACCATAGAGGTCCGACGTCTATATGTTTGGGTGATGGGTGGCTTACTGGTTGTTACTGGAGAAACAGGAACAGGAGTGGATTGGGTGGGGCCAGAAGAAGTAGAGATACTTGTTGGATTGTTGAGAGAAGGTGGAGATGTACCTGAGCTTGGCGACGCCACTAAGAAAGGAAGGGAGAGAGACCTTTTTGCACCCGTAGAAAATGGCTGAGGTAGTTTAAAACAATGTGGCCCTGCTGGGATATCACTGTGAATCTCTTTTGAAGGAGATAAGTCATTCCAAGAAAGTTTCAAACTGTGATTTATATAATTAGAAAGAATATTGGTAAAAGGATAACTCGTTTCAAAAAATACATCATCTCTAGAAAGATAAACTTTGGAGGTGGTCGGATCAAAGCATTGATGGCAATGATATTTATTTGAAAATCCCAAATTGACACAAGGTTTTGATTTTGAATCAAGCTTATTTTGCGCATAAGGTTTTAACCATGGATAACGTAAACCAAAGATTTTTACGTTGTCAGATTTTGGTGATTCTTGAAATAAAAGCTCATATAAATTTGGGGTTGTCAGCCTGTTTATGGGAAATACAGCTTGATGACATGCAAAACTCCAAAAGGTTCCTGGTAGAGAGGCTTGATGCATTAGAGTTTTTGCGGTCTCGACAACATGGCGATGTCGTCTTTCAATTATAGCAAGTCTTTTTGGCGTATAAGGTGGGGAAATTAAATGTTCAATGCTCTGTAATTTTAAATAAGAATTTAGACTCTGAAATTCACCTCCTCCATCAGTATAAAAAGACAATATTTTTGTTTGCAACCGACGTTCAATCAATGAATGTAGTGTTTTGAAAACATCTAAAACCTCATGTTTGGATTGAATCGTGTGGAGCCATATGTATTTTGAAAACTAATCCACAAACAAAACATAATATCTTTTCTCATCAATGGATAGAACTAGTGACGGGCCCCACAAATCACTATAAATAATTTGGAGAGGTTTATGACTCTACAAAGAATTTATAGAAAAAGATTGCCTATGACTTTTATTGATTGGCATGAATTACAAATGGAAAGAGAATTTTTCTTAACTGGAAAAGAAAATTTATTCAAAAACATATCTAAAGTATGACGTGTTAGATGCCCTAAATGTCGATGTCGCAGATCTAAAGACACAGCCACATTGCACTGCGGTGGAGACGAAGAAGAAGCATTGTCTAGCGGTCACTCATAAAGGCGTCCTCGTAACTAGCGGCGCCCCCGTACTCGGATCCTTCACAAGATAAGAGAATGGAAAGAATTCAATAGATGTTTGATTGTCACGACAAAATTGATAAGCTGAAATCAAGTTACTAGAAATGGAAGGGAAGCAAAATATATTGGACAATTGAAAGCTAGAATTAGATTGATAAATCAGTGTTACCAGTGTGAGAAATTGGTATGGTGTCACCATTTCCCATAGCGACTTCACCCGGACCATCGTAGTCAGCAACGTTGTGAGACTCTGGGCATCCGATGCTACATGATGTGTAGCCCCCGAATCGACTATCCACGGGGCTGATTGTTGCATGCATTGTCCAGCAAAGTTGGCCATGCCTAAAAATGATTATGTGACTGATAGCGACAAACGCGAGCAGAGTGACCAGGTCGGTCACATAACTGACACACTAAGGTGACTTCTTGTCGGTTGGTGCGACGATTGTGCCCTGGCTGAGGCGTAGCATTGTGTGCTAGAAAAAGCTCATGATCAATAAGCTTTTCAAACAGTATGAAATTGGGGTGTCACGTGCTCGAATGGCTGCAGAGATTTCTCGATATTCTGGTTCAAGACCAGTGAGAATCTTGACAATGAGTTCGGCCTTGGTGACAGGATCTCCGGCAGTCACTAGCTCATCACAGAGAGATCGAACTTGGTCGAGATAGTCTGTTACAGGGAGACTCTCTTTATTGAGATGAGCGAGGCGATCTCGCAAGCTGAATATGCGAGTTTGTGACTTATTGGCATAAGTCATATGGAGGGAATCCCAAGCTGCTTTGGCAGTGGTGGCAGCGGCTACAATTGCAGCAAGAGTCGGATCTACTGATGCTAAAATGGCGTTTTGGATTAACTGGTCCTGATGAAACCAATTAACATAATCGGGGTTGACAATTGGCAGGTTGTTGCTGGTGATAGTCTCTACAGTAGCTGGGGTAGTCCCATCTAGATGTGATTGTGTCCTCTCATGAGCATGGACACTTGGGCCTTCCACAAGGAGAAGTTATGGCTGCCAGAAAATTTAATTGGAAGCTGGGTAACTGAGTTGAATTGAACAATGGCGGTAGCATTGGTTGCATCTGAATTGGTAATTGTGGATGCCATTAGTGGTGGGTGGATAATAAGAAATTTAGAACTCTGAGGAGAAGAAAGGCTCTGGATACCATATAAAGTTTAAGATATAGAAGAGAATGAATCAATCTTATTCATGAACTATGCTCTTTAAATAGAGCTGATACAACAGAAACCTAGATTACAGGCAACTATTAGAATCCTAAATATGACTAACTATATATATCTACAACAACAACAACAACAACAACATACCCAGTAAAATCCCACAAGTGGGGTCTGGGGAGGGTAGAATGTACGCAG
>JAABOM020000007.1:90703-112462 GCA_011800125.2 Solanum clarkiae
CGCATCTCTGCGACATGCATCTTCTGAACATGTGCCTTTTTAATTGGCCAACACTCCACTCCATACAGCAGCGATGGACTAACTATATATATGTACAGATAGCTGAAATGTAGGAACTACTTAAAGACTCCTTTACTGAATGAGAACGTTATTATCTGTTAATACAAATCATGGTTAATCCACAATGTTGCAAAAGATAATTCACATCCTCGTCGATCTCCTTACACAAGTAACACCAATTTGCAAATAACCTTTTGCTTTTTAAGATTCTCCGCAGTCGAGATCACCCCTGTAGTGGCTAACCAAGTAAAAAGGCACACCTCTTCGACACATTTGGAATCCATGTTGCATTACATGAAAAAACATGCTCCTTTCAAACTTAAAGCTTCTCATTGGAGGATTTCATAGAGAACACTATATCATTCCCAAAGCCCCACCACCAAACAACGGGTGATCAACTAGATTGACCTGCCAGTGTTGCAAGACCAATAATCTTTGGAACTCGGACACGTCAAAACTTGAAATTCCTTTCTAAAAAGCTCAAGTCCCAAAAACTCTCTCCACCCTGTTCCCCTTAAGTTGTTGAATTGTCGATCCTCTTTGGCAAGATATTCTATATAATCTCAAGAATCATCTTTCAATAGTATGTTTCCACACCAATTATGACTGTCAAAGTTTACTCTCCTGCCATCTCCAACCTTGAACGAGACATATATCCCACAAATGCTCACATTCCTTCAAGATATTCCTCCACAAACCACACTTAAAAGTCAAAGTGATATCTCTGGTTCTCCACCCTCCTTCACTTATCACATGTTTATTAGTTATCAACAACAACCACCACCCCACGTCCACTCCGAACCTATATAATCATTTGCTAAGTAATGCTTTATTAAAAAGCTTCAAATATTTAATGCCAAGATCTCCCCATTTTGTAGGAGATATTACAGTCTCCCACCACATCGAGTAAAATTTTTTGCCCCATCTGCCAAATCCATAGAAATTTCTCTGGAACTTTCCAACTTTTCAGTGACCGAAGTTGCAGCATGAAATTAAGACATGTAGCAAGTGGGGATGTCATCTGGTACAGCAATATTTATAAGAAAAAACTGGATCTTTTTTTTTACATCATATACTCAAGAGAATTAACAAGTCCAGAGGTTATTCATGTTCAAAACCATATCCCTATCCAACAGTACATATATTGTATATATCTGTATTTTTAATAAACCTAAAGCCCTTCCCAGTCTTTTGGAAAGCAAGAAATGGGAAAAATAGGACAAGGGCTCACTCCATCGAAGCAAGAAGTGTGAAGCAAAGCATATAGCTGTTCAACTTAAGTGCATTTTAATAGCGCGAAAGGTGGTTCGGATACCACAGTTATCAAAGCATATATGTGCATATATATGTATGTATGTATGTACGTTACCACTGGTATGTTGTTGTTGTTGTATGTAGGTACGTATGCATATAGGTATATATATGTATGAGTGTGTATGTATTAAATTTGCATAGATAAATAACCAAAAGGGTGTGTCCTAATGCTCAATGAAGTGGTTAAGAATCATGAGGTACCGAGTTCAAACCCCAGCGGAGACCAAAAAACAAGAACTCAATAGAAATAACATATTAAGCAAATCTTTCAATTCTTAAATTAAAAATAAACAACAGATACTAGAACTAGATAGTCAATTATTCTAATGGCGTATTAAGCTAATTCAAAACCAAATCACAATGGCAGCAACATCTTATCCTTCTTCAAGAATTGCAAACAAAAAAACAAAATGATTATTTTTGAGCTACACCAAACAGAAAAAGCTAACAAAAAAAAAAGCTTAACAAAGAAAAAAACACAAACAAAACAGAGAAAAGAAGAGAAAAAACGAAAGGAAAAAAGAACTAACAAAACACAGGAAAAAACTAAGAGAACAGAGAAAAAAGTGCAGAAAGTCAAAGAAGAGAAAAAAATTAGAAAAAATCAGAGAAGAGAAGAAGAGGAAGAGAAGATAAAAACAGAAGAACTTACTTTAAGAAGAGCAGGAATGGAAGAGAAACAGAAGACGCAGCATGTAGCACGTGTCTGTTTCACAATTAGTTTAAAATTAACCCTCAAGTCTTTCTTTCTCGCTAAAGTGATGCTTCTCGCTTCTGGTGTCGAAGTGCTCGCTTTTCTTTTACACCTCACTTCAGGGCAGAGAAGCTCTACACCCATCGATATGCCTCGCTTCATGATTAAAGCAGAGGTGAGCACGTTTAATAACACTGGCATTTACTTTGTCTTTGAAGCATCTCTTGTTTCTTTCAGTTCTTATGCTCCATATGACAGTTATCAGGGCAGTCAACCAAATCTTCATATGCAATCCCCCAGTGTAGCTTGACTTCCAGAACCATAGGAGACATCCGAAACTTTGTGACATTACCCTGGGTACTCCAAATAAGGTCAGAAACATGGCTCATACTTGCCAAGGAGGAAACGATCTCCCTTGTCGAAAACTTTATACCCAATAACTTCTGGCCTAAAGTCGTCAGACTACTACACCTCAACCCCATACTATTCTGGGTCAGGAATATAAATCCTCAGTATCCATTTTGCTTCATTTGGACTCATTTCATTCCCATACACAATAATGTCTGCCTAATGTCATCAGATCTATGAGAAAATAGAACCCTCAAAAATATGTTACCTTCTTAAAAAAAAGGGAACCCTCAAAAAGCAGCTGTTGTCGATTTCTCTATTACCCTAACTTGCTTGGGATTGAGATGTAGTTATTTAGAATTATTAATTACTGGTTGAATGACGATCTTTACCAAAATACGCAGATAATCATGATATTATCTTAATACTGATCATACCATTATCATTTCATGGTAGAAAAAATACTAACAGTTCCACCCTAAGGGTTAAACTGAAAATAATAAGGAAAGAGAAGTTGATGAACAAAATAACAATAAAATCATTAGTGACAATAAAAGATACCAAGACCACATTCACATCTTATGAGGGACACTTCTTCTGTAAGTACCTCATTAATTATAAGAGCCTTCCCATTTCTAACAATGTATTGGACATCACGCTTGTAAAACTCCTTGGCTTTTAAAGCATTAAATACGAATCTGCAGTGTTTAGTGTAAAGTTAAAACGGAAGTACCTTCTGCAATCTAACTAAAGAAATAAAACAGAAAACAAAGGAAGCAAACAGAACAACAAGGTAAATATTTACCTAGCCCATGGATCATTCTCATCCCACAAGTCACTTGTTTCTAGGGCCATCTCAGCAAGTGCAATTCCCTCCTCGGTTAACTCCACAGAATTATCCTTAAGCTCTATGCTATAATGCTGATATTACAAGTAAACATCATTATCGTGTATTGTTGCCACAGACCTCAAGTTTCGAAGGGATAACTCAGAAATTTGGAACTCACAAGACCCTTAACAAGCAACTCAGCTACTCTAGCAGCAACAGGGTAACGAGCAGCATCCTTATTAGCCTGAGATAGAATGCAAAAAGCAGTTTTTTAAAAAACAAATAAATAAAAGACAAACAGAAATAAAGAAAGCAAACATAAGCAAGGAAAATTGAAAAATATGATATCCAGCTATCAGAACTCATTCAATCAATAGTTTCTAGTAACATAAAGAAAAAACTAATATCTTTTGGATAATTCCATCAACGGTGCTATGACAAGATAAGATAAGAATGAGACATACCTCACCACTTATCAACAATGGATTTCTTCCTTCATCAATGAGGACTGAATCAACCTCATCAACTATAGCAAAATGGAAGGGTTTTGGCCTGTTTGTATAAGGTAAATATGAACCATCGCACAAATTAACAAGAGAGGGAAAAAAATGTATATCAATGTTTACCATCTCATCACAAGTTGCTCATGGTTAGTGGCAAGGTTATCTCGGAGATAGTCAAAACCAAGTTCCTGGGCCATTGAAAATAAGAAAGGAAAAAAGTGGAGAAAGGGAGACAGGAAAGATGTAATCATCAGACAGCTAATCGACCATCAAAGGATGCCAAAGCTTCACATGTTATGCAACTAAGAGAAATGAATAAGTATACACCAGAAAAGATACATGACATAACATACATGCAAGCAAATAACATGAAACTCACTACAACTTACTGAATTATTCGTGTACGTTATATCACAGCTGTAATTAAATCTCCTCTCATTGCTCTTCATCCCTCTCTGTGCATAGAAAAAGTTACTATGGTTGATTTATAACAGTTGATCTCTAAAAAGAAAAAGACCAAACTTTTAATAAGCACTTCTAGGAAAAACTACTTGTAAAATGAAATTTGAGTTAAAAAATACATACTAGACCAAAAATCATAACAACGGAAATACAGACAGTTGATTACAGAAATTTACTTGGATAAGGCCAACAGAAAGACCTAGAAAACGGTGAACACGCCCCATCCACTCAGCATCACGTTGAGCTAAATAATCATTCACCGTTACCACTATCAAAAGAGATGCCAAAAGAAAAATTAGTAAAGACCAACAAGTATTATCACTGACATTTACACGACGCTAATATTTGCAAGTCCTGATTAATTAATGTATATTTGAGGTAAAACCCCACAGAGACAACTCGTGTCCGAATGGCGAATGTTGAAGATTACTCAACGAGCATCCAGGAACACTTTTTATAGTCTTGATGTTATAGCAGACAAAAGTGGTTTCTAAGGAAGTGGAAATAGACACAGAAATATTTACACGTGTGTGTCCGTGTATGCAGATTGATTAATTCGTAGATATACACATGCACATAAACACACTCAACAGAGCATACCATGAACTCCCTCCCCGGTTAATGCATTAAGATATGCCGCCAACGTGGACACCAAGGTTTTCCCTTCACCAGTCTTCATCTCTGCAATAGCCCCATCATGGAGAACTGCTCCTCCAATAATCTATGATTTCCAATTAAAGCAGAATTGATCAATTTGCACAAGGACGTCACATATGCAAATATATTGAAAATTCACTATTCACAAAGTGATTTATTCTTATATCTATTTGTTTATGCCAAAAACTCATGTATGATATGATTACACATGACCACTCTCTGATAAGAATATGGACATGTTCTTAAACAAAAATTAGTAAGAGAACTCCAATATGTATTATTATGGAATTAGACAAATGAACATCCTTCAGAAGATGTTATGCCTTCGTTAAACAATCAACATGGTCAAGAATTACACGGGAGATACCTGAACATCAAAATGGCGCATTCCGAGCTTCCTTTTTGCAGCTTCACGAACAACCGCAAATGCCTCTAGAAATAGAAATGAAAATGAACATGATTAAAAACAATAACTTTAATTCCTTTTGACTAAAATATTCAGGGAGTATTTATTAGCCAAAAAATAAAGCATACTGTCAGACCAGCTTGAATATGAGCTAGTGTCTCTCCTTCTCTCAAACGGCGACGAAACTCCAGAGTTTTTGCACTCAACTATGACAAAAAGATACCAATAAGATAAAACATTTTTAAAAAAGAGGGAAAAACTAAAACAAGATTAACAAAAATGACACTGCAAACCAACCTGCTCATCAGAAAGATTCTGAATCTGGGGCTCCACGGAATTCACAGAATTGACAAGCCTGTAATAATCTTTTACAACCCAGTTGTTCAAGCTACTAAACCCACTCCAAGTTTTCTTCAGTTCATGCGCTCCTTCCTTTTAAAAAAAAAAAAGGAAAAATGAAGCGAACCCAATTTGAATTAAAGTGACACGTGAACAAAAGTGTGCATAAAACAACAAACGAATCATCAGAGGAAAAAAAATCAAGTGTATCATAAGTAGCTATGTATTGTACCATGAGAGAAGCAGAGACTGGTGAGAGAGTGAGCCGGCGGCGAGTGTTGGAAGGAGCAGGAAAAACCAGTAAAGGGTATGTAGCAGCCTTGAAGAAGAGGGGAGTGAGTAGATGAGGGTGGTTATTGCGGCGGTGCTGCCGAAATTGCAGCGGCAGCAGTGCTGTGTTGGAGGCCATTGTTTTTGCTTCGGCTCTCAAGACTGGTACTGGAGCTTTAGCAGCTAATGTTTTCTCTTCTCAATTTGGACAAGTTTTTAAAATTATTTATTGTTTTATCAGTAAATTATTTTAGATTTTTTATCCTTAATATGACTTCCACTTAGAAGTAATTGGCTGGCTAGATATATTAGAAACCATAACTTACTAATTCTTTTTCATTTTCCTTACTTTTGGAAGGTTGGATTATTTATTTATTTTGCTCAATATTTCAAAATTTGACATGTTTCTTAAATTATTTTTAATGTTAATTATATGCCAAATTTGATAGTGTTGATTCGCAAAATTAATGCCTACTCAACAAAGAGAATGAATTAACTTTTAAGGGTCCTTCGGTTGGCAACATATTATTTCGGGATAATTAATCCTGAAATAAGTTAGTATGGGATAAATTATCCCACCATATATATGGGATAACTTATTCCATCACTAAGGCAAAAATGGTAGAATAAATTATCCAGGGATTACTTCATACCTCCAACCAAACATGGGAATAATCCTACATTTTATTCCAAAATTATTATAACTTATACCTCATACCAAACGACCATGAATTACTTACCTATCATTAATTATCACATAGTTAGATTTTCTGATATTTTATTTTTAGAAAATGTTACATGAATCAATCCATATGGCAAAGCATTTGTCTCGCCAACCTCAAGTGAATTTGCTAGGATGCCTTCAAGTCCAAGGGGTATTAGAACCTATGAGTGTCCACTCAATAAAATGGATGAAGTTTAGCGTTCTCGGGTTGGATAGATATATTATAACTAAATTTAAATAGAATTTGATACAATTTTATATTTGATACAATTTTAAATTGTAAGGTGAAATTTTATACAATGGTAGCTAGAGTCATGGTGTAGAGACATAATTTGTGCAGACAAGCTGGTCATTGTATTCAATTATCCAATTCCCAGCGATCACCAAGATGCTAAATAAAGCCAGAAATTCATTCCAAAACAAGAGTCATTTTAATGCATTCTCTGTTTCCATCACAGATATTATTTGCTGTACTTTTGAGTTCAAGCTACTAATCAAAATATGTTGTGTCTAAGAAGCAAGGTGGTATATGAAACACATATATTCCATAATGATACATACACCTTTAAAAGGTTATGCATATTATGTTATGTTGTTCTATCCAATTTAAGTCTACTTGCGTAGTTTTGTTGACCTATACAAACTTTGAGCAGATCTGTCTATTAACTCAATATATTTTGGTTCGTCAAACTTGACTGAATCCATCTATTTCCGTGATGGTGTCGCCTTCAACACCATCAAGGCTTAGCCCAAACAAACCTGAATTGGATTCACTTGTTCAAGTATGACTCTTCTTGAACTAACTAGACATGTCATTTAATATCTATCGACTTGACTATATTAACCAGACTCAGTACATCTATTTTAGCCTTACAAAGAATTTCATAATCTAAAGTTCTAGATGCTAGAAGGCAGTTGAATTTCAATATGAGTATCACTCATTCAGAGACAAGTTGAAAAACATCACCTATATATACATATTGATCTGTTGAAACTATACATTTCATGCTATGCAGTAGACTCTATCATATACATCTTCCTTAAGTCGGGGTGTTTTTTTACATAGTCGCTGCATTAATCACTACATAGACTATCATGCTTTTACAACAGAAACGACGGTCTTTCTCTTGATAAGGTAAATTGCCCCGTAGCCAACAGTGGTCTGCTTCCTTCTTTCCTTAGTGACTCGAACCCCTTGGTTTAAGGTGAAAGGCTTTTTCCACTATGCTCCCTGAAGTTGGTACAATCAGTTCCTCACAGTCGCTGAGACGAGATGCTTCTAGAAAGAAATAGCTAATAAAACTATCAAAAGTGCCTTCAAGGATTCATCTAACTGCAGAATAGCACACCTGAAAACATTTGATAAGCTACATCAGGACTTCATGCTTGCCAAAGAAGTATCCAACTGTGTTAACAGATAGCTTGTCCAATAGAAAGCTTTAGTGGGACAAAACCTTGATAACTCCATCAGATTGTCCAACAAAAAGCTTTCCTTGCCAGTGGAGTAGAGCTGTTACTACAGAATCACATGAAATAGATCCAAGTGGAATGGCATCTATCTGATCACCATCTCTGGATAGTTCCTATAAAGCAGCAATTTTATGCCAGTACAACTTTAAGCACCATGAATTACAGTATAAAGCTCAAATTAAATCAACCAACTCCAATCTCAGAGCATTTGGATGATACATGAACAGCACAAAAACTGCTATTTTCGTATGTTGTGCACATACCTTTACTTTTATTGTCTTGTCCCAGCCACCTGTAAAAATCCATTTCTCCTTCTTGCACGCAGAAAAGACGGCACCATCATGTTCTTGAGCAGATTTCACCAGAATATCGTCAAACCAGATCTAATGGAATCAATTATAGTATGAGGGTATATAACAAAACTAAACAGCTGATTTTGTTTGGATTCACAGTTACTACTAGCTTGAATAGTATACTTTCTAAGTACCCATATATTGAGATTGAGTTTAATTTCCTAACCTAATCAAACAAATCAAACAAACTTTTATCTGCTTTGCATTCAACACAGTACCTTCATCAAACCGCTCTCATGAGCTGCAACAAGTACATTCTCATCAACAGCAAGACAAAAAACTGAGCAAACACCTCCAGGTGCTTCTTCCCCCAAAACTGCCAATGGACTATGATCACTAAGGCACCATAACCGTACAGTTCCATCCCAACTACCACTGTAAAGAACCTCATCACATATTGCTAATGAAGATACAACTGATTTATGGCCATTCATAGTGCATGATAGACTGTAATCCTGGAGAGTCAGGAAGGAAGAAGTATTTCAATTTCTGCCTCGAATAAACCAAATCACAACTAGAAAGCAACAGAAATTGCCTGCAATGACCATGCTTTTACAGACTTGTCGCCGCTGCCAGTATACAGATATTGGCTTCCAGAGACAGCAAGGGCATGTATACCACTATAGCGCCAGTCCTGTTGTTCCTGTAATTTCTTCAGTGGTTCTCGACTGAATGGAGAGCTAGCTTGCCAAATGCAAATTGCGCCACCATTATCACCACTAATGCACAGTGGTTCTCCATAATCTACAAAAGCTACAGCCATAACTCTTTGCTCATGACCTTTGAATGAATGTACATGAGAATAGTCCTGTAAGAGTTGTATAACTCAAGCACGCTCATGAAGAGGTAGCAAAAGGGAAAAAAGTTTTATCTAGTAAAAATACATGCAATATCAATGATATATCTGTATTCTAATAAAAGCCGTGCTGTGATAAAATCTAATTCAGATTAAAAGAAAAGGATAAACCCTGATAGATCTTTCTTTGATATCCAAGAAACCCCAAACGCCAGGGAATTCTGTGGATATGGGTCTAACCCTCTACCCTTCTGCATTCAAATACCAGGTTTTTGTTTGCAACAGTGTTCAAACTCAAGACTGCAACCCAGTGTTTTGAGAAGCGAGAAGCAGAAAAAAGCGATGAGGGCTCGCTTCAAGAAGCAAGAAGTGTGAAGCGAAGCGCACGCTTTTTTCAAATAAAGCGCTATTTAGTATAAAAATAAAAAATATTAAATATGCATAGATAAACCATCAAGAACTCAATAAAGGTAACATATTAAGCAAATCTTTCAAGTTTCAATTTAGATTAAAAAATAAATAGATAATCAAATTGCATACAGCAAATAACACAAGTAACCAAAAGGCAAAGTGAGCAAAATCCTATTCTGTTACAGAAGCATAGAGCAAGACAAAGTGAGCAAAATCCTATTCTGTTACAGAAGCATAGAGCAACTGAAAAGAACTGATCAAGAAAACCCTAGCAGAATTGCAGAAGAAGAAACTGAAAAGGGACTGAGAAGAAGAGAAGAGGAGGAGGAGAAGTAGAACTTACTTGGAGACTAGACCGAAGTCGCCGAAGAAGAGAGACTGGAGTCGCAAGCTTGCAACAGTCGTAGACTCACAGTTACGAAAGAAGCAAAGCAAAAATATTTGGGTAATTTAAACTCTTAACTATTTTTAAAAAAATTTAAAAAACCCCTAAATAGCGCTTAAGCGACGCTTTTGTCACTTCAACAAAAAGCGCACTTCACACTTCTACTTCCGAAGAGTACGCTTTTTCCACTGCACCATGCTTCAACAAGAATAAGCGCTGGACCCTCGCTTCGCTTTAAAGCATGCTTTAAGTGCTGAAGCAAGCGCTTTTAATAACACTGCTGCAACCCTAACCACACATCTTGCGATGTGCTCTTATATCAGACCAAAACCCTAGGGGCAATAATAAATCGTGATTTATGTTCCACCTTAATACTGTAGTAGTATTTTGGATGGCGAAAGGTGACAAGGGTCTGCCTTGGCGGCAAGCTGCTCACTTTGTTTTAGTGTGGTGCTAATTCATACCAAAAAAATAAAAATATTTAATTGCATATATAGATAATCAAAATCTCAATATCCATAACATATTAACAAATATTTGAATTTAAAAATTGAAAATAGATAGTAGATACAAAAAATCTAGAATTTGAATGAGGGAAAAAAACAAAATTCAAAATAGTGAGGAAAAACTAGAGGTAGAAGGAACTCTGAAGACTGAAGCAGAAGGAGGAAAAAGAAACACTGGAAGAAGAAACAAAGAAGAAGAGAAGAAATACGTATTGGTCGGACTTTGGAGTCATAGAAAAGTTTGGTTGGTCGTCGGAGAAGTCTAGTCAAGTTGACTAGTTGGAGAAGCAGTCTAAGTCTAAGAGTGCAACAGTGCAAATTTGGAAATAAAACCGTAAAATTACCTTTTAACTTTCAAAACTCTAAACTGGTCGCCTTTTTTTGAAAAAATACAAAAGGTGACACCTTTCTCGTCTTAGTCACCATTGTCGTCATGGTATCGACTTTTGAAGATCGTCTCGTCACAAAGCTAAAAGGCGATGAAGGGTTGCCTCACCTCGCGCCATTGGCGACAAGGCAACCGCCTTTCACAACACTATACTATAGTATCAATATTTTGAGCCAAAAATTGCAAAAACTATCCACAAGTCCATATTTGGAAAAAGAACACGGGAGCAAACTACAAAGTGTCAAATAAGAGCAAAATCGAGAAGGCAAAACGATGCTACTTTTTGAAAAATGGAGATTGTGAGACCCAAGGAGATATACAATATATAGTTTCTTAATATTTGTATCATTTCCCAAGTTTTTGCAGTTTATTTTAGTTCATGGATTCCTGGAATAGAGTGAAATATTTTAATGTTTAAAATGGAACTGCTCATCCAGAATCATAAGCAGCTTGAAAGTAAAACATAACCTTATCTAAGTTAACAGTGTTGTAGAACTAGAATCAAGAAAGCATCTCATTCTCTTCCGAATTAGATCCCACAATCATAATTATGCATTTATTGATAAAAGAATTATAATAGTCTGAGACATTTTAAATTACATCCTGCCACAGAGATCACTTAAGGAAACCTTGGGATAATAGGTCCTATTTCCATTAACGTAAATTTCCAGAAAATCTTTAGCTTAAACTGTTATGAATAATAGGAAGATTCAAAGATTAGCACTTGTGTCAACTAGTCTAACACAGTTCCTCCAAAGCCCTATTCCCTCCTAGATGATAGGAGGAATGAATCTCAGAAGGGGCCCATCAGACCCATATTTTAAAATAGAAGAAAGATACGCTTGCGGCTTTTAAAGCGATCTTTCCTTCCAATAGCTCCTTAATATTTCTTATTAATTTGTCTTAATCTCAGTATGTCATTCTTGCAAGACCTTTTCCAATCTCTTCATTTCTAATTCCTACATTCATTGGCTGATTCCAGAAAAAGGGTCCAACAATGACATATTCTAAATCCTATGCCAAATGATGGACCAAGTTACCTGCAAAGACCATACATTGACCATTTTGTCGAATGACGAGCTGAACAGAAAGCCACCTGAAAGGAATGGAAGAGCAAAAGGCAACATCAATTGTCTGTATTTTCTCTAAGCTTTATGCTTTCCCAGACCCCACTTGTGGGATTTTACTGGGTATGTTGTTGTTGTTGTTCTCTAAGCTTTATGCAGAGAAAATGCACATAAAATGAGCACTAAAATTGTCAAGTCATGAATAATTGCAAAAAATGCAAACAAAAACATCTAAAACTGAGCTTCAACACAAATATCAAGTACAAAAAAGGATTAAACTGCAAGTATCTGGTACATTCAAGTAACTCAAGAAAGACTGCATTACTGAGATATCAAAGAGAAAACAGGCAGTGCTTGTACCTCCAATCGCTAACCCTGTAATACAATTACGATGCCCTTTTAGATCAATACATTTCACTTGATCACAAGAGAGACCCTCAATAACATCCTTATCAGCCCCAAAATTTTCAACCCCATCAGCCTCCTCTGTATTTGAATTTTCCACCACAGAAGTATCATCAAGGCACCTCGGCGATTGTTTACTAACCTTATTGATTGACTGACAAAAGTCTCCAAGAATTAAGCAATTACACATGTTTTCCATTCTTATTTCCTGCTTTATGACCTTTAGATCATCAAGTTCAGATTTGATCACAAGAACTTTTAAAATTTTCCACAGTTCAGATATAAGTGGCCGATTTTCTGGATTGTATTCCAAGCATTTGAGGAGAATCGTCTTCATATTAGTAAACTCTGACCCCAATCTGCATTCAATTAGAGTTATAATCTTTTGTCTCCACTCCACGTACCATCTAACAAAGTCAAGACATTTTTCATCTGTTACTGCAGCAACCAGATAACTCGAATAATTCTGCATCTCTTCAGCGAATGATTTACCAAGTAGAAGTGAAATAATTGCACAAGCTAATGACCAAATATCAGAACCATATCCAACATGATGCCTTGAGCTACCTAAATCTATCACAACCCCGCCTAGTTTCGACAACTCAAAGAATACCTCTGGACTAACAAAAACACAATCTTCCACCTTGTTAGTTTTTAATCTCACCACCAAATCTTCCCTTGCAGTTCCACTCTTGCCAACAACATCTCTGAGTCTCTTGCAAACTCTCCTTCCTGTTGCCAAAACTTCATTAATATCAATATAAACACGGCCATACTTGTCAAAACCAAAACAAGAAAGCCCCAAAAAACCCGGAACCAATCCTCTTATATGCAAATCATTCACTGTTTGACATATATCCAAACCAACTATCACTAACTCAGCCGCATTACTGATCTTTTCTGCAGCATTTTTCTCAAGAACAGCATTCTTTAACACGCCCATCTTCCCCAACAAACTCCCACTAAATGTCTCAGAAACCATGTAGACACAAGTATTATCCCTATTGTACCAAAACCCATAAACCTTACACATTACACGAAGAGCTAAACTTGCTTTGATAATTGACTCTAACTGATTCCTCTCCCCTTCACTCAATCCATACAATACACTCATAAGTTTCACTTCATAACTATATTCAAACCTAGGAGAAGAATAAGAATCCTTAGCAAAATATCCAATTTCAAAAAGACTAACCTTTTCACCCTCTTTCAAAGCCCACCCCATATAAGAAACGCTGTTAGAAACCTTCAAAACCTTCCCACAAAACAGAGAAGCATTTGATTCGATGATTATAGTGTCTTCAGGTAGGACCCATGTCTTCCAAGTCGAGTAAAAGTCATGAGACCAGAAAGGGGGTTTGATAAAAATAGGATCTTTATCATATTTTTGAGTTGAAACATGAGAGCCCTTTGAGTTGGTGTGGTGTGGAAGATTGGAGAAGCGTAATAGATCAATGTTCTTGGGGAGAAAAGAAATGGAGTTGGGGAGTTTAACAAGCTGAGTACAAGCTGGACATCGGATTGTAGAAGGAAAGGGGTTTTGTAGCTGTGTTAAGCAGTCTTGGCAGGCGGAGTGGCCGCAGGGGAGGACTCGTGGGATGGTTGAAACGTCACCGTATTGTTGGAGACAAACTGGGCACTCTGGTAGCTCAAGCTCCAGAGTTGTTGACGCTACCGCCATTTTAGTGGAGAACTGGTTGTCGCGACCTTTTCAGAGGAAGGTACTACAAATATATTTTAACAGTATTTTTATGATTTTGGAAGTTTATGGTGCCGGATGGAGAGAGAGGGAGACAGACGGAAACAAGAATCAGAATATACATAAAAGAAGGATCCTCATACAAAAATGATTAACACGATGAAGTAGCGAAAATCGATTCAAAGGAGATGAACTAATGTTTTAAGGAGTTGCTGACGTATTTTCTTTCCTTAAACCTCATTTGGATGGTCGGTTACTTTGTAGTGTATCGTAAGCTTAAGTGTAATATTTCTTTTAATTATTATTTAATTCTATTATATTACTAAACAGTGGTGTTGGTGTTGGTTAATATTTATTATTTTTGTGTCTTAATTTATGTAATATAGATAAAATTAAAAAGTTAATTAAATTTTAATAATTTATATTTAAAAGGAGGAACCAGCTAACCATTAATGAGAGATAAGCAGTCCACATAAAGTCAGATCTCAAATAGATTATCTGTTTACATACAGAGGAACTGCTATATCATGGTGATCTACAAAGCAGCCTATCGTTGCTATTTCTTCAAATCATACTGAAATAATAGCAATTCATGAAACAAGTAGAAAATGCGTGTGGTTGAGATCGACGATACATTTCATGCAAGATAAGTGTGGACTGAAAAATGATGTCAACATACAAATATGACAATGCCGCGTGTATAACTCAATTGAAAGGTGGCTTCATAAAAGGAGACAAAACAAAACACATTTCACAAAAACTATTTTTCATACATGATCTTCAGAAGAAAGGTGAAATTGATATACATCAAATTCGTTCAAGTGATAATCTTTGTAGATTTATTCACTAAGGCATTATCAACATCAACACTGAGAAGTTGAGATATTCGATTGGAATACACCGTCTCCAAAGTATCAAGTGAAGTTTTCATCAGGGGAGAATACACGCTATACTCTTTTTTCCTTGGCCAAAGTTTTATCCCACCAGATTTTCCTAACAAGGTTTTTAATGAGACAACTAATAATGCGTATTAAAATCACATAGAATTTTTCTTTTACATAAATAATTAAGGGTGAATATTGGAACAATAATTGTATATAAAAAAGAATAAAATAATCCTAGTGAGTGTGAGACCCATACAAAATATGATTGTGTCTCACATGTTATGATATTCCTTGGCTATAAATAGTCAAGAATTGCAATGCATGGACACACACAGATTCGGATACAAAATAATACATTTCTCTTCTATTTTATTCCAAATATTAATTTTACTTAAATTTATTCTAGTTAATTTTAGATTTATTTCATAACATTAACAATATTTTTATAATTTTGGAAGTTTATGATGCCCGGATGGAGAGAGAGGGAGACAGAGACAAAGATAAATGAAAACGAGAATCACTATACATAAAAGAAGGATCATACAAAAATAATTAGTACGATGAGCAGCGAAAATCAATTCAAAAGAGACAATAATATTTTAAGGAGTTGCTGACGTTTTTTTAATTTTGAGAAGCTGCTGACGATTTTTCTTTCTTTAAACCTTATTTGGATGGTCCTTACTTCGTATCAGAGTGTATTGTAAGTTTAAGTACAATGGTTATTTTAATTATTACTCAGTTCTATTATATTACGAAATAGTGGCGTCCATGTCGCTTAATATTTATTATTTTGGTATTTTAATTTATTTAATATAGATAAAAATTTAAAAATTAATTAAATTTTAATATAATTTTTAAATTAGTATTGTGAATTATAGCAATTTTGTACGTAATAATATATGTCACCCCCTTGTCCCAATTATGTGATACTGATAGAATCTTGAAAGCAAAAAATTAATATGTCTTTTAATTTTTAATTTTTATGTTTTTAATTATTGTGATGTATATTATGTTTACGTCTTTTTTTAAACAATATATGTTATTCATTTATCCCTCTTTATGCGACACTTGAGTGTTAATTGAACTTTTTATATATTACTTTAAATATTTTAAGTTGTTGATTCTAGTGATTTATAGTAATTTTTATTTAATTTTCATATGTAGATATATTACTATTGTTAATTATCTAGATTTACAATACTTTTTTCTTAATTTTTTAATTATATAATACATTTTATTTTTTTGTCCCATTTTATGTGACGTCAATAGATTAATTTCAATAATCAATCAAATTTTTTATTTATTTTTAAAATATTTTAAGTTGTCAATTATTATGCTTTATAGTATTTTTTATACTTTCACATAACATATTTTTCGAACTATTTTAAGTTGTCAATTATCATGAATAATAGTATATTTTTACTCAATTTTTAAATATATAAAACACTAAAAATAAGACAAGCAAATTAAAATGGAATACATTAAGAAATTACAAATATACCCTCAAGCTGCCCAAATAAAATAATTACGAAAAATGACTAAAATATTATATGCTACTATTTTAAAATAATATATAAAAGAGGATGAGAAATAATTCAACAAATCAATTAAATAGAGTACTTAAAAAATATCTGCAAATATAGAGTCATAGAACTTCTCGCTCACAAAATAACACTTTAACTATCAAGCCAAATCAATTCCTTGCTTGGTCTTACACAAAAAGATAAATTAATGACGATGACACAAACACCTCACTGAAGCTTCTAACATATCGTATTATTTCATTTAAATTTATTATTAAATAAAGATAAAATTCATTCTATATAACGATCGATTTGGTACGTGATTGTGTATTTTCTTCTCATTTTATATTTATTTATTATTTAATAATTATATTTTATTTCTTACTCGACCTAATAGTAAATCAAATTATGAATATGTTAAATTATATAACTTAGGAGAACAATACAATATATTCAAATATTATTATTCATTAAAACCATAAAATATAATACAATATAACACAATACAATACGATATATTGTGAAACAATACTTAATAGTAGTTTACAACCAACATACATGATCGTCAAATTTGTAAATGTTTTAATGTTACTATATCACTTTCTAATAAATTAATATTTTAAAAAATATAATAAAATATGATTAATTAAAAATTATATACTTGATAAATATGTCTTGATTTTCTTCGTGGACAGAGCAAATAATAGTACTAGCTAATTATCAAATCAACTTTTCTTTATTTATAACTAACTACTACCATTCACGATGTTAAAGAAATTGGCATCCAATACGACTTTTTATCAAGGGTAAATTGAAAATTAAAAAGTCGGAAGTTCATTCATCAAAGAAAGATTTTTAAAATTATATTTTGCCTCACACAGTTATCATCCTTCGACCAAATTAGATTTGCTAATGCCGTTATTATGGACATCGTGATTGAATAAGATATAATACTTTTGCATCTTCATCTTCATATAATTGTTTATTCCGGACAAATGATCTTTCGTATGTTTATCCATGATAGTTGTATAACTTCTTTAAACTGCTTTCTTCTATCAAACATGTTTGCCAATACTTTCATAAACACATTCGGAGTTCGATTTAGCAGGAACTAGCATTATCTAAGGGCACTTTTGATTTAGTGGGATGATGTTATTCTTGTTAGTATTTGGCAGTAACAGCATAAATGAACCTAGCAACAAGGACATGTTGCCGCTTGAGATTGCTAAAATTGACGGTATCCATTTGTGACAAAGTTACTTAAAAGCAGTACCAACAGCAGGCCTAACTCAGCCACCCAACTTGTCCAGACACTCGATTAAACAATTGATAGTAAAGTGAATGGCCAACACAGGCAGTACGTGGCTGGGAAATAATGAACGGAAAAGATCTTTATTAGGACAAAATATTCCGGATGATTCAAAACTCAGGTAAATTTTACATTTAAAAGGAGGAGCCAGCTAACTAACTATTAATGCGAGATAAGCAGCCCCAGCAAACAATAAGATTTTAAGTTCATATGACAGCTTCCAAATTTAACCCAACACGAGGGACTTTATGCAACGAAGTATCAATCTTTGACATTCTAGAAAAAGGAAGTAAATAGAAAAAGGAAAGGGCTGTCCCTGGTAAAGAAGCCTCCATTTAGCAAGAAGACTGAGCATGTACAGAGTCAACTGCACGAAAGAAGAAACAACAGCTTAGATTTTTATGGACTTGACATGGAATGATGAGTAGAGTAATGAGTTCAATGTCAAAACTAATGCATACAGATAAAACTGACTTCAATGCCACCTATGTATCTCATACCCAGAACATAAATGAGGATACAATTTTTTCACAAATTGGGAAAGAACAGAAAAATAATCAGTGATGCTACAAACTATCCAATAGGAATTATCAACTAATCTACAGTTAACTACGGGCAGATGTAGCATTAGTGCTATGGGTTCAACGAAGGCACAGAGCATAGACATTTCCGTGTCAGCTTGAACCCATCAAGTTATAAAATCTGGATCCACCGCTATAGCAGCAGAAAAATATTCAAATCTACAAAATTCAGATTTATTTGGACCTTAAGGAGGGTAACTGAATCCATTATTTAGGTCATTCAGCAACATAAAATCATATGTCCAATTATTACCTATTTTATCCTTTGGCTAAAGATGGAGCATAATATTGAGATTCCTAAACAGATGTTACTAAAAGCTGAATGTTCAAATAACCGTTACCACGACAGTTTTCATGGCGTGCACACACAGAAAAAAAAGATAGAAAGAAGAAAAAGAGGCAGCATGGCATGCAACACAATCCACTCCATCTCTCAGAGTGGTTTAAACAGTCGAATATACAAGCCTAAGGATACGCGTCTCGCGAGCGTACCTTATTTCAATGAGTTCATATTGAATTATTAAAAAAAATGTTTGGACTAATAAATAAATTGATGATTTTTTATTAAACATGAAAAACACTTAAAACACAAAATTAATATATTCAATACAACAAAAGATATAACTAATACTTTACCACATAAAATCATATATATATAGGTAACCTAGGTAACAACGATCACATATAAGAGAATATATAGACAAAACTGCTAATTAAATTATAAATCTCTAAATTTTAGGATTTGTGGTATATTCAAACAAGGAAAGATTTAATAAACAAAATTGTAGTTAATTTTAAAATTAGAAATATAAAGAGAATTGTGAAAGACGATTTTCTCTAAACTTGTATGAAGAGCAAAAAGTTCATACAATATTTCTAAGGGTCTTCGTGCTTATAATATAGCATAGATGATTGATACTAACAAATAAATGTGTTAGTCATTCATCCTAAGGTTTTCATCTCATCGCATTAGAGGTCTATTGCTATTTCAAATTAATGGATCCTGCAATATTTACCTCATATTGCTGAATGCATGGTTCCTCCTCTTTTTAACCAGGAAATTTCTGCTACAGAGCTCACTATCCTCATTCAATTCTCAACATCAGTTCTTTAAGATCCTCCTCTTTATTATCCCAATACTCCCCAATCTCTATATGGCTTCATTCACATTTTCATTTCTAGATCTCATAGTGTCATCCTTCTTCTTCCTACTTGTTCTTTTCTACTATCCTAAAAGGAAGAAAAGGCTCATTGACCATTAAGTCCCAATTCACTACAGATTCCTACACCTAAAATTAAGGAATAGTTTCTAGTATTATCCATCTCTCTGTAGCATCTTCAGTCAGAAGGTTGCAAAACCCAACAAGTCACACATCTTTTTTCACAGAAACAACTTATAGAAGCACAGATTCTTAAACAGTTTATCCCTCTTCATGTACAAAGAACCTATTGAAATGCAGCTCTAATCTAGCTCCACACGCGTTTCACCCTTCTCTCTCCTTTTATGCACATAAAATCCTGTATACTAGAATGATATAAACAACGGATTAATCTCAAACTACTGTCTTGCAAATTAGGGTATTAACTAAGCCCATAAAGAGAAGTACGTTGACCATTCGTTAACAAACCAAAAAACAAAAGTAATTTAATGAGGCTAGCAAGCAATTCAATCATAATAAGCACATTCATCGATTTCCAATCCTATAGTCAAATCAATATGGAATAACAGCCTAGATCTACAAAATCAAAATTTCAACGAATCACTAAACTTACTTCTTGTGCCTCTGCGCAAATTTAGAGTTCTTCCTGTCTTCCTCTACAAAATTCAACCAGTAAATAGATCAAAATCAAATCCGATCAATAAAAAACAACGCACATTGAAACATACACGTGGAAAGAAACTAAAAATTACACTCCATGCTCACCAGTGAAACCGAGTGAGAGCTTGGTGATGATGGTTCCTGTGATGGCGAAACCAACGAGGAATGGCCAGTTACGGTTCCATTCACGACGGAAGAAGACAGGCCACGGATCGAATTGCCTCATATTTAGGTTTTCTGATGTTGTGGTCTTTGGAAAATGGAAAATGTGGCAGCTGAGCTATTGCTTGTAGGAGAGAAGGTAGAAAAGCATATTTATAAGATGGGCCAGAGCTAAGTGTGGCTCTGAGTGATGAATCTCGGGCCCAATATTATGATGGGCCAGCGGAGCTGACACTTGGGTGGAAATGTCACCACCAAGTGCTTTGAGGCAAACAACATATTCACTAGTTTAATGTCTAAATATGTGCCTTTCTGTGAGTTTTTGCAAATTGTCATTCATGTCAGATTTCAAATTAGACCCGTCCAGATATATGGAGTCAAAATTAGATTTAACTTGTTATAGTTATACAGTATCCAAGTGGATTCATATGTATCTGACTTTCTCACTTATCTCTCTCCTTATTTGTCTTTAATTCAGAATGTACCTCATATCTAAGGTATATGTATTTAATATGATTCGTATGTATTTGAAATACGCACACTCTCTCACTCGCCTCTGTTTTATCTCGATCGACTCTCTCCTCCCTCCTCTTTCATTGGCCTTTTTCCATATGATTATGTATTTTGCAATGTATTTGATAGCAAGAAATATATGTATAGGTGCATTTGATTTGAAACTTGAAATGAAATCATTAATCAATGAGACGATATGTGAATTATAGGGAGAATTAGTAAATATGATAGGAATGTTTGTATATTAAGTAGTTTTCAACCCTCGTAAATTATTGATGAAAAATATTTTTTATATTGTTACCTACGTATTGAATGTGTAAAAACACACAAGCTTCTTAAATATAAAGTGAAAGTGTCTAATAGAAATACTTTATCATATGTTCACATGTTTAATTGAAACATATCATAATTCGAGTGCTTGAAATTATGACATGTTTCAATTAAACATATGATAAAATATTCCTATTATGTTTCAACTTAGACTCCAAATAAAAATTTATATCATGCTTTGAGCCTACAACCTAGACGCAGTAGCACTCAAAAATCATTGTTGGTCCAAAACGAATCTCTAGCATAATTGACTACTGAGCAGAAAACTAAATATGAATGCAGAAGTTTTAAAAGATGAGCATTTAGGGTTTGTTTGGAAAGTCACCTGGTAATTGGAATTGGTGTAATTACCAGGGTAATAATTACACACCCTGTGATTACACACTCTAGTAATTATACTGTCTTGTTTGTTCGCGAGAGTGTAATTACAAGTGTGATTTTTGGTTGCACGAATGTAATTATAAGATTATATTAAATTTTAAAAATAAAAATTAATTATTTAAAATTAAAAATTTGTACTAGACAAATATAGGTATTTATAAATAATATTA
>JAABOM020000007.1:112562-139942 GCA_011800125.2 Solanum clarkiae
ACCCACAACTAGGGTTGTGGGAACCATGACAAATCAATAAGATAGGCGAATATGGGGTAAATCTCAGGATTGATTAGAGTATATATCGTAGTAATCTTCATTATAATTTCTTCCTTGATGAGTCGACACATTAGGGTAAGCCAGTATTCATTACATGCCCGAAAGGGATGCTTTGATTAGGAAAAGAGTTCTATAACAGAAATTTGAGGTTTTTAACCTAGTCTAAGTACTTGAGACCGAAAGGTGAGAGTATTCTGGGATTAATAACAAGGGTTAGTACGTATATGTTCTGAGACCGAAAGGTGATGAATGATATGCATCTAAGAGGGAATGAGAGGTTAATTAGATTTTACACAACTTGTTAGATCTTATATATGTAATCATAAACAATTTTACCACTAGATTCGACTATCGCATTAGATGTCATGGGGAACACAATCCTAGCCTCGCATAAATTGATTGAAATCTAGTCGTTCTTGCACTCATTTATTGCTTTCTTTAGAGTTTGAAAAACCAAAACCCCCCATATTTACTTTATGCACTTTTGTTTTGGGAAAAAATATTACATCAGTAAATAGTGCTAATAAATATATTCCCATGCATTCCCTGTGGGATCAACCTCAACTCTGGTTGAGTTCTATATTTGATCAACGATCGGTTTACTATTCTGTTTGGAGTGCAAATTTGGACGTATTAAATTTTGGTCTCTACAGGTGTAAACAAGGAGTAATAAGGGGAGGACTCAAAATTGTGATCAATGATTGATAAGCCCTTTTTTGGAATATTAGATCAATTAACACTCAAAAAGCATTTGGTAGATTAATTGATCTACACAAAAGACATAAGTACTCTTTTATAGCATTGGTGGAACCTTTTCAGACTTCAGCAATGGTTAATTAGTATAGAATGAGGTTGGATTTTGATAATGCCTTTATGAATAGGTCAGGAAAGATTTGGATCTTTTGGAATCAGTTCTGGGGAGACTCGGTAGTGAGTGATTCCTGGCAGCAGATTACCATGAAGTTCACAGCAGGCTCCAAAGACTTTTACATCACTTTTGTGTATGCAATGTGTATAGCTCTAGAAAGAATTTGATGCTCTAAATTGCCCTTGGATGGTTGGGGGGACTTTAATGTCATTCTATCAGAAGAGGAGAAGCTTAGGGGTTTAGAATTCACTCAAAGGGAAGCAATGGACTTTGCACAATGCATTAATGCATGTGCATTGGTGGAAGTCAAGTTTTCAGCCAGTATATATACCTGGTGGAATGGTAGGACTAATGAGAAGAGTGTCTTCAAAAAACTAAATAGGATTTTGGTGAATAAAAAAAATTGGGATTGTTGTCCAATCATTGAAGCTCAGCATTTGATCAGATAGGGATCAGACCATGCTCCAATTCATGTTTAGTGTCACATGGATGGAATATACATTGTGAAACCTTTCAGGTTTCTGAATTTTTGGTGCACCAACAGCACTTTTAAGGAGACAGTTAAGCAGAATTGGCATGTAGACTTTATGGGAGAACCTTTTTTGTCTTGCATGCAAAACTAAAAAAAGATTTAAAAAGGGGGGGGGGGGTTCTGGCTTAATGGCTGTGGAAATATTTTTAATCAGCAGGCCACCTTGGAAGATATTGTTAGGGTAAAGGGAAGTATGTCTGGAGATTGATCCTACTCCAGAGAACAGGGCAGAATTGAAAAAAACTGAGGTTGAGTTGAAGAGGTATTTGAAGATAGAAGAAGAATATTGGAGGGAAAAGTTGGAATGAAATGGGTTATACAGGGGGTAAAAATACAAAAAAAATTCATTTCTTCGTTCGAGGCAAAAGAAGAAAATTGTAGCTTACTACAATTATCACAGATCAAGGAGTTATGCTTAATAACCCTACTGAGATAGGAGGGGCAGCAGTAGTGTTTCTCTAAATAGTTCTGGGAGGAGTATTCTAACCAGAATTTTGAAATGTTGAAACATATCCCAAGTATGATCTCTGTTGTAGATAACCTCAAAATTGAGCAGATCCCTAAAATGGAGGAGGTTAAAACAACAGTTTTTGAATTGAGTGGAAGTAGTGTTGCTAGACCAGATGGTTTCACAGGATTGTTTTTTCAGCATTGCTGCGAGATAGTAGGACAAGATGTGTGTAAGGCTGTGCAAACATTCTTTTGTGGTCATGACCTACTTAGACATGTCACCCACACAAACTTGGTCCTTATTCCCAAGAAGGAAAATCCCAAATCCTTCTTAGATCTCAGACCCATACGTAGTAGTTCCTTCATTAACAATGTTATTTCCAGAGTTCTTCATAGCAGGCTGACTGACCTGTTACCATAGATTATATCCTTAAATCAGTCAGGCTTTGTAAAGGGGAGGAGTATTATAGAAAATGTGCTCTTGGCACAGGAGATAATTAGAGACATGAATAAGAGGAATGCACATGTCAACATTGTAGTGAAGCTATACATGGCAAAGGCATATGATAGAGTGACCCGGATTTTCTTAACCTAAGTCTTAAGGAAGTCTAATAACTAGTGTTCCATACTAGTTAATGGACAATCCTATGGCTTCGTCAAGTCTTACAGAAGCTTGAAACAAGGTAATCCTCTCTCCCCCCGCACTCTTCATAATAGCAACAGAGGTTCTGTCAAGGGGATTAAATATTCTACTCACTGATGATAATTTCATTAGATATGGGCTTCCTAAGTGGAGTCCACAGATTAATCACTTGACCTATGCAGATGATACTATCCTATTTTGCTCAGGAGATAGGAGTTCTATGATTAAGATGATGCATGTTCTCAATAATTATGAGGAGATTTCTGGTCAACTTATTAATAAATCAAAGAGCTATTTTTATCTCCACAAAAATACTCCTTTGATTTATTATATAAAAATCAGGGAAGTGATAGGGATAAGGCAAGGTAACTTTCCTTTCACATACTTGGGATGTCCAGTTTTCTATGGGAGAAAAAAGAATGTTTATTTTGAAGATTTAATTAGAAAAATATCCAGAAGAATTCTTTCCTCGTAGAATAAGTACCTCTCATTTGGAGGCAAACTGATCCTCATTAGGCATGTTCTTCAGTCCATGCCTGTTTATCTCCTGTCAGCAATGAACCCCACTAAAGCTGTTCTGAAAAGGATTCATTTAAGTTTTGCTATAATTTTCTAGGGTAATACCACTAATGAAAGGAGGAAGCACTGGTCCTCATGGGATAAACTATGCTACCCTGTGGAGGAAGGAGGATTGGGTGTCAGATCATTAATGGATGTCAACAAAGCTCTTATGACTAAACTGTAGTGGAACTTTAGAATTGGAATAGGTACACTCTGGGGAACCTATATAGGCAACAAGTATTGCAAAAAACTATATCCTCTATTAGCTAATTGTATAGGTGCTTCACATGTTTGGAGAAGCATGATTAATATCAGGGAGGAGGTGGAGCCCTATATTTGGTGGCAGATTGAAGCAGGAGTTTCTAGTTTCTGGTTTAACAATTGGACTAGGCTAAGAGTTCTCTACTATGTGGAAGGAGACTCAGCAAGAGAAGAGCAGATAGAGGTTAAAAGTCTGATTGAGCATAACAATTGGAAGACCCCTGAATTGCATTCTCTAATTTCAGCGGAGGTGGCAGATTACATTTTCTCAGATATTCCCCCAAAAACTGAGGAGAGCAATGATAAGGCTTGGTGGATAGGTAGCTCAAATGAAAAATTTACAGTCCATTCAACCTATCAGATTGTTAGAAAGAGGACAACCAAGATAGAATGGCATAGTCTGCTATGGTCCAAATTCTTACCCCATAAAATTTCATTCTTCCTATGGAGAGCATTCAATAGGAAAATTCCCACAAATTACATACTGAAATCTATGGGAATACCTATTGTTTCTAAGTGTGGATGTTGTAAAGTAGGTGTGGAAGAATCAGTGAACCATCTCTTTCTAACAGCTCCCATAGCTACTAAGCTATGGAAGCATTTTTCTATTTGTACAGGTTACAAATTGGAAGGAAGAAATGTGAAAGGGGCAGTCACAACTTGGTGGAAATTTATAACAATAAGAAGGTGCAGATCAATTCTTAATGTTGTTCCAGCATTACTTATCTGGGAACTCTGGACGAGAAGAAATTAATTAGGCATGGAAAAGAGGTGACTTATACATCTTTGTTCATAAGATCATGAAGACCTTACATCAGGTAATTTCCATAGTGTCTCCACATTGAAAAAACTTGCCTGGAAATTGGGTGGAATGTATGGACCTAATTCAAGGCTATAGACCAAAGTTGCATTACAAAATAGTTAAATGGGAGGTGCCAGGGCTAGTTTGGATTAAGTGTAATACTGATGGAGCTTGTAAAGGAAACCCTGGTCCGGCTACATATGGATTTTGCATCAGAGATCAGAATGGAAACCTCCTATATGCCGAGGCTTGTCACATTAAGGAGGCTAAGAGCTTAATTGCAGAAGCCTCTGCAATGAGGAATGCCCTAGGATACTGCAGGTCACAAGGGTTTCAGAGTGTGATTTTAGAAACTGATTCTTTTAGTCTGTATAAAATCAAAAGAAAGGAATGAAAGGTCCCACAGGAGATCATTAAAATGGTGGAGGATATTTAGAAAATCATGGAATGTTTTACAATACAAGTCAAACATATTTACAGTGAAGCTAATCAGTTGGCAGACTACATAGAAAATTCAGCATTTTAGATTAGTCATAAGCAGCGTTTCAATACATTCATGGATCTACCAAGTTTGGCTAGGAGGATACTGAACACAAATAAGCATCAGACCCTTTTATCAGGATATCAACAAGACACAACAGAAAAATAAACAGGGCTCATGCTAGCAGATCAGACATCAGAAACTGTACAGGCAAGCATATATACAACACAAAGAAGGAAGAACCTGTATACTAGCCTAACTATCCTATTCAATACTTCCCTCAAAAAGATCAGATCTAGCAAAAGGAAGCACAAGAAACCAGGACGGGTTGTCAACATGCAAGATTTGTCGAAACACCCCATTAGTCGCGTGAGTAACTTCTTTCCTCCTCTTGACTCTGAGATGGAAAGAAGTTTAATAACAGAGGATCGAGTGACAATAGACAAGGTTAGGGTTTTAACTTTCATGGATGTATCTGCGAAAGAACCCCTGACCCTTGTCTCCACATTATCAACCTCCCACCAGTGAAGATACCTACGAAGATCCAAAAAAGATAAGATTGTTTGAAGAGACTGGATCATATAGCATATAGAACGACTTAGTGAGCAGCCATGGAAACATCTTGAATGGCAGAACAGAGGAGAAGAAGGAAAGCCGCAGATTAGGAAACAATTAGTCCTTAGGGCAACAATATTCAGATATAGATGTTTGGATCGGATTTGGATTATGGACCTCGATGTAATTGCTCTCTGAGCCCATTTTTATTTGCTGATTGATAATAAATCCAGGTTCATGACCCAAATTTAATTAAAAAAATCCATTAAGCGGCCTACTTGAATTTTCTCCAATAATTTTTTACTTTTAATTCATGTTGACTTCAAATTTCTTCATGTTCATGTCAATTTAATCCTACATTTTAATCGCACTATCTAGCATAATTCACAAAATTTATGCTCAGAAAAGATAAATAAAAATATTAAATATGAGAGAAATAATGATTGAAAGTATGTACTTTTGGCATAACATTTAATACAATGTTGAGAATTGTGACTAAATTGGAAAATGATAATTTTTTTAAAACATGGCAGAGAATTTTAAAGAGAACAATATCCCAAAATGTATAAAAAAAAAGGGGGTGAATATATAACTGTTAACTTGGAGAGCTTTGATAATTATTGTATTTATTAACAGAAATATTGCTTCTATAATTGTGTCTTAATTGCATGCATCCTCATACTACATGTCATGATATTTTGAGAAGTTATGAATGGCGATTCGTATCATGAATCCTTGAGCACAAGCACTTAGGTGGTAAGGTAGTTGATACATTGATATTCATATCATGAGTCCTTGACCACGAGCATTTAGGTGCCAAGGTAGTTGATACATTGAGATTCGTATTATGTGTCCTTGATACGAGCACTTAGGTGGGAAGGTAGTTGATACATTGAGAGTGTTCTCATGAGTCTTTGGCTACAAGTTAGGTGGTAAGATAGTTGATATATTGAGATTGTATACGATAGGCTATGTGACAGCCATGATTCCACCTTACCTTGCATTGCATACCATATAATTGTATTACTTCCGGTCATTTTGGATTAGCTTAATTGATATTATATGTTTATTTTATTCACGTCGTTCTATATAAATTAGCAACACCGATGCCAGACTGGTTTTCCTATTGCAGGTGGAAGCGCTCCTAAATTATTTCATACTTTATTCAATTTTTGATTCCCAGTCAGTAAAACCTGTTGGGTACACATTATGTGTACTCACCCCTACTTCTTTCTACCTCGTAAATTCTTGTTAGGATATCCACGTGGTAGATGATTTTCTCGTGCAGTTGGTTTATACCAGATCTAGTGGCTAGACTCAGAGCTTTGGGTTGCCATTGGATTCTATGTTAGTTATTTAGTCTTTATCTCTATTCGAAGACTGAGATATACTTATCTATTTTAGATTCTCTTTACACTCGTGACACTAGGTTCTGCATTAAGATTTTATGGGTTATTTAATATGTAATAATTATCTACCTATTGGGGTTTCTCCTTTAAGTGTACTTTATCCTTGGGTTTGAAATTGATGCCTTTTTTTAGTCATGACATCGTTTTGAGTCGTGACAAGTTTGGTATCAGAGCTCTAGGTTCACCGGTCTCACGAGTTAAAGAGCAGGGTGTGCAGTAGAGTCTCACGGATTGGTCCATAGACGTATGTATCTATATTCGAGAGGCAACATGATGCTTGTTAGGAATCCATTTTTCATTGATTCCTTTCGTGAGATTTGTTCATATTCAAATTTTGTATGCCTCTAATCTATTCTTTCTGCATAGATGCCCAGGACTAGAGTTAGAGAGATCGAGAAGGAACCAATACCTATTGTTCAAGCCCTAGCGAAAGGGAGAAGCAGAGGTCGTGGCAGAGCTAGAGGTCGAGCCCGGGCTAGAGGAGTAGCACCAGCCTGAGGTCAGACCAGAGGGGCTTCACTTGAGCCCATTGTTGATCCCATTTATGAGTAGCAGGCTGAGGATCCAGTTCAGCCTCCTGCAACCTTAGAGGGTACACTAGTATTACAAGAGCTATTGACTCGATTGTTGGCAAAGTTGGAGGATACCCTTACTACTAGTAATCTTCCAGGTACTGCAGTTCCTGCTATACCTGTTAGTCCTTCACAGCTAGCTTAGGGACCTAATATGAAATTCCAGACCCCGAGCTCATTTTCCATGCCTTCTATTGCACCTTCGAGATTTTTAGCCTCGCCTGTTTCTGCTAGTTCTGCTATGTACTTGTATGAACAGAAAAGTTTTAAAAGATTTGTGAGATTGGCTCCTCTCAAAGTTAATGGTACAGTTGGGATGGGGCATATGATTTTCTGACAGAGTGTCAGGATAGTCTGTTTAATTTGGGTATTCTAGAGGCCCATGGGGTACCATTTACATCTTAGCAGTTCACAGGCATGGTAAAAGAGTGGTGGAGGTCAGTCATGGTCCGAAGGCCTATTGATGCTCTAATAATGAGTTTGGAGTAGTTTACAGAGATCTTTCTTGAGAGCATGCATGCAATCAAGAAAAATTATGGAAGCAATATTTCTGTCAATAAATACAATAATTATCAAAGCTCTCCAAGTTAGCAATTATATATTCATCCTTTTTTATACATTTTGGGATATTGCTCTCTTTAAAAAAAATTATCATTTTCCAAATTAGTCACAATTCTCAATATTGTGCCCAATGTTAATGCCAAAAGTACATACTTTTGGTCATTATTTGTCTCATATTTAATACTGTTATTTATTCTTTTCGAGCATAAATTTTGTGAGTTATGCTAGATAGTGCGATTAAAGTGTAGGATAAATTGACACGAACATGAAGAGATTTGGAGCCAAAATGAATCAAAAGTAAAAGATTATAGAAGGAAATTCAAGCAGATAGCTTAATGGATTAAAGTTAATATTATATTAATATTTATAACTCTGTTCAATATTTTATAAGTGAGCAAAGGGTGGGACGAACATTGCATTAATGTAAGTGGTACATTATGTTGGGTCCACTTATAATAAATATTTGGCACATTCTATTTACACGTGAATCTCTTCTTCTATTTCTACTCATTAAAATAAGTGAAATATATCAAGAATATTTTAGTAAATGTCACTTTATTTTTTCTACTTAGCCATTACAACATTATTTTTTTAATATATACACTTTCTATGTATATGCATGTATGACACTTAAGCGCTTCTCTTCGGTCTCTCCCCCTCTGGGAAAATGGAAGAGGTATATTAGTGTCTTATGCGGGAAATCCTTGCTTGACTTGTTGATCATCTATCATTACTGGTGAAGCAAGCATACCGATAATCAACTCGCTTGAGAGAGCAATTCGAGAAGGAAGACCCCAAGCCAGCCCAAGCAAGAAAGAGGAACTAAAGTCAACTAATGCTTAAGACGGCCTGAGCCAATCTACCAGTCACTAATGGAACTCCTTAGTAGATCCCTAATAAGCTAGAGAAAAGGGGTCCTACTTGTTTTTCAAATAAATCAAGGGATTCATTAGCAAATCAAGTATTATTAGAATCAAATGGGTATAAAACCATTTGAGACCAAAGAATACCAGGGGAAAAGAACCCATCTTGAATGGAATGCATTTTATTCACATTAAAGATGAACGCTGCTATCTCATGCTTTAAGTTCACAAAGATATTGTGTTCTTTAACATATTTAGCCGCTGCTCTGTCTACAACATCATCCACCGAATATTAAAACCGGTGGACAAAGTTATCGAGTAATGGAGTACTTTTCCAGGTAGGTTTCCAATTCATACCCTTTTCAAGAGGTATGGATTGGAGATGTGGAATATACATTGGTCGAAGCTTCTTGAAAGAAGTTTTCATTTCTCTAGCCGCATATCAGCTACGCTCAATGCGGGATTTCTGTTGGATCAGATCTTTTGGGAAGCTTTTGGACCTAGCGAAAAGGGCTCTAAGCCTTCACTCAAGCAAGCACGATAGAAGCGGAGCACGAAGCTACCGCTTCCCCCGACCGACTAAAATACAACAGTCGCGACCTACTTTGATGCAAAAGAAAGGCGAAGGGTTTGGCAACAAGCAAACGACTTTCTATCATAGTTGCAAGGGTTCCAAACCTTAACTACTTAAGTACCAAAGGCTACTTTCGGTTGGTTTCATAATGGGGCTGTTCACTACAAGCTATCCGTGTTGTCTTAGATTGAACGTTGACTTATCTTATTGCCGTTAGTACCCTCACTGCACACTTCTATATATCTGTCTCCATCCAATCAAAGACGTCCATGCCATAGAAAATCAGGCTCGGCAAAAATGAGACTAGGGACTATGCTCCCCGCTTTCTTCCTGTGGTTACTATTATATTAGAACACAAGCCAAGGAACTCAAAACCACAAGACAAGAACGAATACCGAGAAAGCCGTTCTCATCAATGCCAGTAATTGGCCCAGGGTCTTCTCCTTGATGTTTGAATCTGTTTTTGAAGCTGGAAAAAGAGTTGATGGCTTCACTTATTCTGAAAACAATAGATAGAAAATAAATCTACAACATAATTCATACTACTCTTAAAATTCTTCTTCTTTTCACACCACTCACTGCTTCATCAAGATCTTAAAAGTATGTTGCTTCAATCTTTTCTTCTTTATGTTTTATTTTCAGTTTGGTTTATATTGAAATGTTTTATTTTAAGATCCCTTACTTTTATTAACAAGCTACAAAATAATTCTTTCATAATTAACATTAAATTATAATTTTAACAATTAGTCTAGGATTTTCATTCTTTCAAAAATAATCGCCTATATAATTAAAGTTTTTCATACGGATATTATAAGAAAATTTTTCAGCGTATGACACAATCTTATTCCATAAATTATAATATACGAATATTCAATAACTCAATCCCAATTTTAAAGAAGGATAGTCAGACCTACCTCAATGCCGGAACCACACAAATGGTATTTATATAGTCGTTGGTCACGAATTCTCCTCTGTCTGTGCTCTACCCAAATCTTTTTTCTTGTTTTCTACTCTTCGTTGAAATTAGCAAAGGCAGCAACTATATAGAGGCATTGTGCGCCTCTTCAGGCTCATAATTGAGCACTATGAGCAAGTGTCCAGCCCACTAACGCAAATGGCTGGCCAATCATAAAAAATCTTATAGATTGGATATTGTCATCTATTTAGCTCCTTAGTGGAGCAAAAAGAATGATAATATTAAAAATGCAACAATAAAAAAATGCAACCACAATTAAAAAAAAAGTTAGAGATAGAATATGATTCTCTGTAAAATTTAAAATATTTCCCCCCTCCCCAAAAAAAAAAACTCCTTTGCCAAGAATAAAATATACACGTCACAAGGAGTCCAATAACATTTATTTAGAATTTATGAGGAGGATATTTGATAAAAATAAGAAGTCTTCTAAATGACCTAACAGGTCATTACATTCTCTCTCTTCAATTTTGTCATTTCATATCTCTTTGTATGGAAAGTGGTTTCTCTTTCTTTCTCTTCAGATCTATCCTTTTTAATTTCTAGTATTAACTTTTTAACCATCAATAACCAACATGTTAAAAGTGTTTATGGTAATTTAACTATCATATCAAAGAAGTTATCTACTACGTCTGACTTTTTAACCTTTTCATGCAAACACTTATAACATGCCAATTCATATACATTTATACACCAAAAATATTTAAAACTAAATGTCCTATATAGTAGCACCAATAAAAAATCATACAGTCACAAAAAATCATAGAGTCCATGTAAGGTTTTGATGTTTTGCCTAATTTTGGTGATATTTGTGATTTTTTAATGTTAGTTAAAAAATGTTGAATGATTTTGACATATAAAAGGTATGTATGTTGTGAAATGAAATTATGTTGAGTGTTGATAAAAATAATTGCAAGATTAACTACTCATGTCCAATTTTGATTGCTTGGTATAATTCTGGTGATTGTATGATTTTGGTATGATCGTTGGATTTGAACTATCATAAACACTTTTAACATGTTGATTATTGATGATTAAAAAGTTTTAAACGATACTAGAAATTAAAAAGTTTGGAATTAAAGAGAAAGAAAGAGAAAACATTTTCCATACAAAGAGATATAAAATGATAAAACTGAAGAGAGAAATAAAATTCAAATAACAAAAGAGAAAAAAATGGACAAAATTGAAGAGAGATAGAGAGAGTTTTTTTTCAAAAAATAAAAAAAAATGAAATTTAAGATAGAGAGAGAGAGAAATTTTTTTTCAACTCTTAAGTTTTACATATCAGAATCTATTTTATAAAAAAATTTATTTTACCATAAATGATTATTTAAAAATGACAAAACTGAGAGAGAAAAATAAAATTCAAATAATAAAAGAGAAAAAAATGGACAAAATTAAAGAGAGATAGAGAGAGATTGTTTTTCAAAAATAAAAGAAAAAACAAAATGAGAGAGAGAGAGAGGGAGATATGTCATAACTAAATGCACAATTGACATAATTATGTTGTGGTCATTAAATTTTACCTCTTTTGTAAAAAAAAAAAAAAAAAAGGGGGGGGGGGTGTTATGCTTGTGTAAATATGAAAATATTGGTATGAATTATGATTATGTAATTTAGGTTCTCAAAATGTATAGCTAAGTTTTTTCCCTAAAAAAATATTAAAAATTCAAAAATCATATACTTTGGGTAAAAATCATAGTTTTGATCATACTAGCTGAAATTGTAGACGCAGAGTGTGAGAAAAAACTTAATTTCTTACTATGATAACTTTACATACTTGGAAGAATAAAAATTCTTGAAGAAAGCTATGAACTTGGAACCTTACTGCTTAAACTTGAGAAATTCTTTGATGGAGTTCTTCGTGAAGAAATTTGGGGAAGAATCTTGATTTAAAGCCCTAGGATTCTTGAAGAGATTCTTAAGCTTGGCGCCTTCAAATTTTATGAATTTAGAGAAATTAGTTTCTTAAAGTTTTTGATATTTGGGAGAAGGAGAATTAGAAATTTTGAGAGTTCTGTATGTACAAGTATGTTATTAGGTTATAAAAGGACTTATGGAAATTAACTGAGGGTAAAATGTCAAGTATACCCTTCTGTGAACGTAAGAAGACCATAAAAATCAAAGAAAATGATATTTATTCTATTAGCAAATCAGTGATCAGAAGGTCTACTTGTCGAAATACAGCGAATCATTGAACTGGAGCTTTAAGTCACCAAAATTAACAGTTTCTCAAGATTTTTTAGCCACTACAGTGATCTCATTCGGTGAGTGGCCGAATGGACAAGTGACGTCGCCAAACTTTTCAATCCAAACATGCTCTAGTAAAACAATCACAACTTTTAATTTGTTCCAAACTTCGATTGATGTAAGCTTGATTGTGTTGGAAAGGAGACACATAAACCTTTAATTTGATAGGTTATAGGTTACTTAACTCTTTATATGTTGAGAAATATGGTCGCTTGAAGTTGTCCTTTTATAAAATCTTAGACCCTCTCCAACCTAACATCAATCCTATTCGGATGTAAAATTTGGCTTTAGAGATCCAAACCAACACCAAATTCTGCCCCATTTAGAGTGCTTAAAAATAGTGTCACACCAAATTTGATGAAACACTATTCCTCACACCAACTCACTTTATTAAATATTTTAATATTATTTCATTACACACAAGTTTTAGCAAATCCCAATCAAATGAGAAATAATAATAATATAATAATGAAGCGAAAAAAATATTTCTTTTTGGAGTAAAATTTGGTGCAGTAGGTTAGAGTTGATTTACACTAAAATAATGTTGACATCATTTTAGTGTAAAGTTTGTTGTTAAAGATTGTAGCTGCGCTTACAACGAAAGTCAATCAGTAAAGAGGCTTGCAATTCCACCTTGTGATAGTGCTAAAGAATTCTTGTAACCTTAATTGTCTCCAAATCTATCCCCATATTAAAGAATTGACCTTAACACTTCTGTTTAATTTAGAATCACCCAATATAACCTTTTACACATACGAAGAATGGTTTAGATCTTAGCTTAAAATTTTTTGGGGTGTATAATTTAATGGGATTTAATGGGCGTACATGTATTCAGCCTTTTTCACACACTTGATAGCTTCCAAGTGTTGTTTCTTTCCCTTCTGTATTTGGTGAAACATATCATATCTCCAGAAAATTTAGTTGGTCATAAATCATAATCCATATTTGGGCAATGTGACATGCGTAGTTAGCTATGAAATCGATACATTTGGTGTTATCTAAAGATGAGGAGTTCCTTTAGGCTGAAATTTTTTTCAGACGTGATTTTTTATTGTGAATGTCATCGCTATGCCACTAGTAATTTACAGTGAATAGTAACATTGTTAATTGACATTAAAACTTGGAACAATATTACTGATTTGGAACATAATTGAAATGGTTGATCGCCAGAATCTTCTAAAAGACAAGGATGTAATCCAAATGAAGAGCCCCATTTATTACAAGAGAAGAAATCTGATAATTTGACTTTAGTACATAGAAGAAGAACCTGCATTTCCTACTTCTCCAATCTCCGATTGATGACTTCAAAAATATCAACTCCGTAGCTACCATTTCTGCAATCTTCCCCAACCGATAAGCATGGATGGGCACGTCCTGGTCTTTTCCAGTCATTCTTTATGATGGGACTTCTGTTTTACTGCATCCGCAAGGCTTTGATCCAATCAACTTCAACTCCGAAATCACCAGGCCCAGACTTCGCACCTGGAACTCCACCTTCTGCATTGACAGATAGAGACATACCAACGATTCGAGCTGGATTCATCTCTAACCTAGCATTTATTAAGTTCCCTCTCCATGTAGGTACATAACGAGTAAGTGGGATCTACACAGCCAATAAAAGCAATCTACTTATCTTCTCTTCCCCGCAAATTGAACAAGTAGTTTATTTGAACCTTCTGCGATGAGATATGGCTTCCCCATCACATGAAGGATGAAAGAAATGAAGAACTTACCTTTGCGATATACCAATTATCTTTTGGCACAAAAACGAACGCTTGCCATGAATTATCTTCATCTTGTCCTGGACTATTTACCCAATTCTCTGTGTATATCTGCAGTTAGGCTATGAGTGAGAAATGATTATTCTCACAGTTCATCCAAATATCAATAGCAGGTCATTGAAAAAATGGGCATCTGAAGCATGTAAGTATCCAAATAAAGACAAGACGCAGGAACTTACTGTAGAAATATAGCATCTTCCATCCCCTTTAAGTTTAAGAGCTATTGTGTCATATCCATCCAAATCAATGAAGCCATCAAACTGCAAGAAAAAATAATGAGAAGGAGAAGCCACGCTACTGATAGATAAAACAAAACAATTCCTCTGAATCATGATATTGTGCAAGGGGCAGTTAAAAGTGACATGTGAACTACACCTAAGGCAAGTTGTTTTTTTTTTTTTTTTTGTTTGTGTTTTTTTTCTTCAAAGTTTCACCACTAGTGCCTGCTATATGACAATCACACTTTTAATTAGGGGTGGAAAAATTAAGCCAACCCAGCCCAACCTATTGAAGTTTGGGCGAGTTATTAGCTCAATCTATCTCAACCAAACCCATTTCAACGCATTTAAAATTGGGTTGATATGCAACCCGAAATTGACTTGAGAGAGGTTTTGCTAAAATATTTTCAAAACACTTTTTTTTTAGTTTGATATGTTTTATATAGCCATAATAAAGAAAAATATAATTTAATTAAGTACTAAAATATTGAAAAAGAACCAATAAAATAAGTAAACTTAGTAAAAATTTGGTCGGGTTGGGTCTTGACCCGCAACCCATTTTGACCCAAGCAAATTTGGGTTAGGTTGGATCTTGACGGTTTGTTGTCTTGACCCATTATAACCCGCTCAAATTTGACCTAACCCGCCCAATTACCACACCTACTTTTAATAAAGCCAACTAATGATATAATGAAGTTACAAAGCAAATGAAAGCAAAAAGTTCTACTTTATTAATTTTCATACAAAATTTGAATAATGAAATACATTCTTACCAATTGACTAGTTAAAAATTTGAAATGCAAAAAATAAAAGGAGACTATCTCGTAGCAAATGAAACATCACCAAAATTTATTGAAGTACAGCTTTGCAAATATAAAGAAAGTTCTTTAGTTAAAACAAGAGCAGAAAACGAGAGGAAAGACCTAACATCTATCACTATCCACCAAGTCCAAGGGGATGGTTCACCAAATAGATCATTCGTATCATTGACATCCAGATCACGTATGTTTGAGGATACAAATACAACAACAACATACCCAGTGGAATCCCAGAATTGGGGTCTGAGGAAGGTAAAATGTACGCACACCTTACCATTACCTCATAGAGATAGAAAGGCTGTTTCCAGAAGACCCCCTTTTCAAAAATATTAAGGCCCAAAAGCAGAAGATACTAAACATGAAAGCACATGATAATATATAAATATAGTAAAAGTAACAAATATAAGACGGACAATAACTACACAAAATATAAAGACACGACTAATCCTACTAACCTCCTATATCACAAGGTCAGACATTATTCTACCCCTAATAGCGTATTAACCTTCTACCTTAAAACGTGACCTCCACTCTTTTCTATCTAAAGTCACGTCCTTGGTGAGATGAAATTGTCTCATATCCTTTCTAATCACCTCCCGCAAAACTTTTTCGGTATACCTCTACCCCTCCGCGTAACCCCTAAATCCAACCTCTCGCATCTCCTAACAGGAGCGTCGATACTTCTTCTCAACACATGCCCAAATCATCGCACTCTCGCTTCCCTCATCTTGTCAGCCACAGAGGCCATCCTAACTTCTCTAGAATAATCTAATTCCTAATTCCTAATCTTATCACCCCTGGTATGTCCACACCATCTCAACATCCTCATCTCCGCAGCTTGCACCTTCTGGATATGTGAGTTTTTGACTGGCCAGCACTCCACCCCATATAGTAACGACAGTCTAACCACCATTCTGTAAAACTTACTTTTAAGTTTAGGTGGTATCTTCTTATCACACAATACTCTAGAGGCAAGCCTCCATGTAGCAACCCTCGTGGAAGGATGCCACTCATGTACAATTTGGACTTATATAATACTTGCTAAAATATTAAGAGTTTAATACGTGACATATTAATCACAATTTAATAGTGAATTCAAAATAGTTACAGGTATAGGATTTTGTCTTTTTGGTAGTTCATTTGATCTCAGGTTCCAATTTGTGGCATAAGCACTTTACAAAATAATTTAAACCAATATCTTATGAGATTTTCATACACTACTTGTACTACTACAACTCACACTTTAAGTTATCGCCACTATTAAAATACAAAAAATAAAGCTTACTAGTTTCTGTTTCATACAACCACCTCAAAATAACTAGTAATTTAGTATTTAAAATAACCAAGTTCACCGGTTCAAAACCAACTAAACATGCAGAAACTCTAAGTTACAAACCATGGTTTAATAATTTACACTAGCCTTCAAAATTTGCATATACATATGCAACAATAATTTACACTAGCCTTCAAAATTTGCATATACATATGTATGTATGCATGCATGCAAATGTGATCTTCTTCAAAGCTTCCAAAATCTATCTCCTTATGCTTAGCGATAGTTGTTTCTATCATCGGGGATGTCCGAGATAATGCTTGACGATGGCCGTTGGAGATACATTTTGGGAGATTTGAAGAAGATCATATTTCCATATATATATTGTAGTAGTTTTGGAACATGTACATGATTCTCCTATTGCATATGTATATGTATTTTGAAGGCTAGTGTAAATTATGAAACCATGGTTTGTAACTTAAAGTTTTGGCATGTTTAGTTGGTTTAGAGCCGGTGAGCTTGCTTTTTCTTATACTAAATTTCTAGTTATTTTGAGGTGATTGTATGAAACAGAAACTAGTAAGCTTTATTTTTTGTATTTTAATATTGGCGATAATTTATAGCATGAGCTGTAGTAGTATGGGTAATGTATGAAAATCTCGTAAGATATTGGTTTAAATTATTTTGAAAAGTGCTTATGCCACAAATTGGAACCTGAGATCAAATGAACTACCAAAAAGACAAAATCCTATACCTGTAATTATTTTGAATTCACTATTAAATTATGATTAATATTTCGTGTATTAAACTCTTAATATTTTAGCAAGTATTATACAATAACAACATACCTAGTGGAATCCCACAAGTGGGGTCTGGGGAGGGTAGAATGTACGCATACCTTGCCACTACCTCATAGAAGTAGAGAGATTGTTTCCTAGGGACCCTCGTCTCAAAAACCCATAAACAGAATAAATTAGATATAACAAAAAGGAACGGAAGGGAATAGAAAGGGCGACTAAAAACGAAAAACACAGTATGTAAATACGATAAATTTAACATACATATGAAAGATAATGACAAACATGATTTTAGCAAGTATTATATAAATCAAAATTGTACAAGAGTGGCCATCCTCCCACGAGAGCTGCTACAAGTGTTGGTATCAAAGCATAAGTTTGTGATTCTAGGACTTTTGATGGGAATTAATTGTATACTTGTCAATTTTGTAAAAGGTTCAAGTTATGTTATTTGCTCATTTACATGATTAATATTATTTTATTGCTTGTAGAGTGCATATGCATCATGTACATGTCCCTAATGCAATGTGATCTTTCTTTTTTTAATGAATTAAATTATGCCTCTTCCTCTAATAGACCTATGGAAGCTACACTAGAAGGATCGGATAACCCTTATTCCCAAACTCATGCACTAGAAGGGGTTGGCGAACATTTCTCGGATCTATATATCCCCCGCACTAGTGGATCTAAAGTGGAAAACCAATAGGGTGTAAGACCTAGCCCACATCCTCATATGAGCCATAGTACTCAGTTTATGAATCCTGCTTTCCAACAAATGGCTGAATTCTTCCATCACACGGCTAGAGCAATGTATGATCCCAACGGAATAAACTTCGAGAAAATGAGGAAAATGGGTGGTGTCGAGTTTGAAGGCACTGTTGATCCCACTGATGCTGAACAATGGCTGGAATGCACGGAGGGGTGTTTGAGCAATTGGAGTGTTCATATGTTGCCAAATTCAAGTATGTTGTCTCACTATTACAAAAGGATGCTTATGATTGATGAGTAAGTGTTCCAATGCCAAGGTAAAACCTCCAGTTCTTGGATTGATTTTGTTAAGGAATTTCGTATGAAGTATGTTCCACTTGCCTATTGTGATGCTAAGAAAAAGGAGTTTTTAAATTTGAGGCGACCAGGCATGTCTATTACTGAATATCAACAAAAGTTTCTAAGCTTTCTCGTTATGTTGGAGATATTATTAACTAGGAGAAAGATAAGTGCAGAAGATTTGAAAACGGTTAAAATGATTCCATTAGAAAGAATGTGGCAATTTTGCAACATGAGAACTTCTGTAAATTAGTTTCTGCTGCCCTTACTTGGGAAAGACTTAATAAGGAAGAAACAAGTAGACATGAAAATAAACTCCAAAAGCCCAGATCAGATTTTGGAGGTCCATCTAAGAGGGGAAGGTTTGATAATTCTAAGGCTAGTGATATTAACAAGTCATCTCAACCCAAGCAAAGCAAATCAGATTTTTCTACGGCTAGCACTCCAAATTATGGCCAAGGCAAGACTCATGTTGCTACGTGTGAACAATATGGGAAGAATCATTATGCTGGTTGCAGGAGTGGCACCCTCTCACGAGGGTTGCTAGACTCCACTTCATCCATGCTGCCCCAATTCAATGTGTGACATCATCATTATTATCACCACTACCCTAGATGATGGATCCAAGATATTTAAAGCTTTCTCTCTTAGGAATAGCTTGAGTGGCAAGTTTTACTTCAATGTTCGCTTTATTCCTCGCAACATTGAATTTGCACTCTAAGTTCTCTGTTTTGGTCCTGCTCAATTTCAACCCTTAGAATTCCAAAGTATGCCTACAAACCTCTAACCTATCATTTATTTTATTTCGAATCTCATCAATCAATACTATGTAATCAACAAATAGCATACACCATGGAACCTCCTCCTGAATAGATTGTGTCAGCTCATCCATCACTAAAGCAAAAGAGGAGTTCAACACAAATCCTTGATGAAATCTCATCTCAATGGAAATATACTCTGAGTCTCCTCCCACCGTCCTTACCCGAGTTTTGGCTCCATCATACATGTCTTTATCACCCTAATATACACCATTGAAACATCTTTCGCCTCTAGACACTTCCATAGAACATCCCTCGGATGTCTGTCATAAGCCTTCTCAAGACCAATGAATATCATATGAAGGTCCCTCTTTCTTTTCATATGTTTCTTCACTAGTCTCCAAGCAAGATGAATTGTTTTAGTAGTCGATCACGTCAATATAAATTCGAAATAATTCTCTGAAATAGACACTCTTCTTCTCACCCTCACCTCCACCACTCTCTCCCAAACATTCATAGTGTGACTTAGCAACTTAATGTCCTTGTAATTGTAACAATTTTGAATAGCACCCTTGTTCTTGTACAATGGAACCATTGTACTCCTCCATTCATCAGTCATCTTAGTAGTCTTCAGGATAGCATTAAACAACCTAGTCAACCACTCTATACCATCCTTGACCATGCTCTTCCAAAAATCCACTGGAATCTCATCGGGTCCGATCACTCTCCCTCTCTTCATCCTACTAATAACACGTCTAACCTCCTCAACTCTGAAACGCCTGCAGTAACCAAAATCTCGATGACTATCAGAGTGCGCCAAATCACCCGACTCATTATCCCTGTCCCCTTTTTCGTTTTAAGAGTTTATGAAAGAAAGCTTGCCACATTTACTTAACGGAAGGCTCATCCACCAACACCTCACCCTCCTCATCCTTGATGCACTGGTCCAAGTCGCGAGCTTCTCTGTCTCTCCTTTGCGAGCCTATACAATCTCTTGTCCCCACCTTTTCACCTAGCTCAACATATAAGCTTTCAAACCCTGATGTCTTAGCACTCGTGACCACCGTCTTTGCTTCTATCTCCGCTGTCTTATGGATATCCTTCAGCCTTCGTTTTTCATCCTCATCCATACAGTCCAACCATTTTGCATAGGCAATTTCTTAGCTTTTACTTTGCCTTGAACTTTTACATTCCACCACCAATCACCTTGACGTCCACCAAAGGTCCCTCTCCAACCCCTAGTACCTCGGTAGCTACTTTTCTAATGCAACCAGCAGTAGTGTCCCACATGGTGTTCACATCTCCGCTACTACTCCAAGCCCCCAAACTACTCAACTTTTCCTCCTCCCAAGAAAGGGCATTCGGACCTCCCCACCTAATCCTCAGCTGGGCATAAATAGCCTTCTTCCTCTTATCCCTTTTAATCTCTAAATTCATCACTAGAAGCCCATACAACAACAACAACAACATACCCAGTAAAATCCCACAAGTGGCTAGAAGCCTATGTTAAGTGAAAATATTTTCACTCGGAATAACCTTGCATTCTTACAAAAGCTTCTACCACCCCTTCCGGAGGAGTAAGTAATCAATCTGAGTCTTAGCTACCGTACTGCGAAAGGTAATCAAGTGATGATTGAGGATACAAATAAATTTGATTAATTCTCGTCTGTGTTTTCTATTTATTTTTTTATAAAACTATCTTACCAAGCAGTTTTCCATCAATCTCGGATGGAGCAAAAGATTCACTATTTTTTGGCTTTAAGGTATGATGGAATAAAGCAAAATGGCTCTTTAAACTGTCTACGCTTCTTTCAATTGTGAAGTAGCAGTTAGTCGATGCAACTTTCGACGCTCATCATGGATCATCCGGAAACAGTCGCGCTATGTTTTTAAACATAGGGGTCAGGCTGCGTACATCCGACTCCCCCTTACCCCGCAATGGGCGGGAGCCTTTGAGGCATTGGGGTAATGTTGTTGTTGTATCTTACCAAGCAGGGCCCTGCTGGGTTGGCCTGTAGGCCATGAACCAATTCCTAGCTGGTGTCCAGTTAGGGAGTCTAAGTAATGGACCAGGACCATGCCACCTAAGTTAGAGACTTAGAGGTCAGCCAAATCAAGAGTCGGAGCCTGGAGGTAGGGGACCACTTAGGGGGCCTGTTTTAAGGGGTTAAATGGGCTGGCTCATGGGTTAATAAGACAACTTGACAGATCTGAACTTTTGAATAGAAGGACTATCAACAGACACAAAGGAAACCAAAAAAAGAAAAAAGAAAAATCTGTTGGAGAACATCTACTCCAAGATGTGCAGATGGCCCAAGCTCACCGAGATGCTGCCCCGTCCATTATTTATCTACTTGTATTCAGTTACCATGTACTTTTTTTGTTTTTTTTTTTCATTTTGGTTTTCCCAGTAAATCCTCTTATTCACTTGGTGTTCCAGGGCTTTGTCATCTCTTTCTTCGATCTTTTATCTTGAATCTGTTACTTATCATTATCAAACAAGAAAGGAGACAAAGCATTTATTAGGATGGTTGAGTAGCATTCACCTTTTTAGACCGCATTCCACAAAAGCCACTTCGAGTCATATTCCACTTTGATCCTTCCATAACATCCAAAGAGAGGTTTCCAGAGAAAAGACCTGTCAAAAGAACCAGAATCTGTCTATACGCAATGTGCCAAATGTGAACCTCAAGAAAAGTAACACTGATTATGGTAACATCTTTTCACATACTTCCACAATTATCACCAAGAAACTTGTCTACAATCGACAAGATTGAAGAAGGAATACAGACAAGGCAGAACCAAGAAATTATGCAAGTGGAATTTAGGCTCGGTGGAATTCTCAGAGGTCAATGGCTTTCTCCACATACAACACCAAAGGCCGCAAATAATGCTACTCCAGTTATAGTAATTTTAGAGCAGCCACATAGAAGAGAACAATCAATTAATTTTTCTTGATCACAAAGAAAGTTGGGTCAGCTATATGTATTGTCGGAATTTTACTATTTTTTACACTGCCTGTCAACCTACTACAACTCTCTTTCCTTATCCGGTACTTGAGATCGGGTATGCTGTGCGAGTATAGGTAGGGAGACAGAAAAGATCATGGTTTAACTATTTTTCACCAGTTGATTCTTTGCACACCCTAGCTAATTCAGTCGGTTTTCTTCCAAGGAGAAGAATTTCCACAAACAGACACTAAAGCCAAATGCAATAATATCATTCGAACAAATTACACATTAAATATTTTCAAGTAATAGGACAATCAAAGCTCAATATTAAAGTCCACTAAGAGGTGATACAAAATAAACTTATACACGTTTAATGTAGAATCTAACTAAAAGAAATTCAAACATGTAGAGAAGTCACAGTGTCTCAATAATTTGATTAAATCTAAGATAAAATCTCAAGGCTTTAGCTTTACTAAGACAAACTTCAAAATGATTTGCAAGCAATAGTTTCTAACCAGTAAGGAATTTGAGATTGTAAAAGTTCTAATACCTTCTTTTCTTTTTCTGTTCGTTCGTTAAGGATAAGAAGAAAAGCTCGAATACTTGTATCGGTATTTTGGCAAAATATCACCTTCATGCATAAAAAAGGTCAGATGGTTGTGACTAAGTAAATCCATTCTAATCTTTTCATTATTAAATTTAACTAACAGTAACATTTGTCAACCAAGGTATCACTCCAGCTGCGGGAAGCTTCAGACAGTTGCATCACTTGTCTGTTTACCTAAGTATGATTTTAGAATATCTTACCTTCCTTGATTAGACCATATGGGAACCAAAAACAACTTTGGCAAAATAAAAAACCTACAAATTTTTTTACTTAATGGCTTAAGAGCACTATTCACAAGACTATAAACTTCGATGGCTTGAGCGTGTTATTGTATAAACAAGCAGCTTTTCACATTTATAGCTAGCATAAATAACTGTTTCAACAAGATGAGGGAGGCGAGGCGAGAATAAGATGGTTCAGACATGTGAATAGGAGTTGCATAGATGTCCAAATGAGGAGCTGTGAGAAGTTGGATACAAAGGGTATAAGGAGAGATAGAATAGGCCAAAGAAATAAAAAGGATAGGTGATTAGATAGAGCATAATACACTGGCATGCAAGTCGAGGATTATGGTAGAGATTAGTAAGTAGTCGAGCATTATCTAGTTTCTGTTATAAATTTTATCATGATTACTCACATACTATCTTGTCTTCGATTTTATTATTACCTGTTGTTCCTTTTCTTTGGTATCGTATTACTGTTGCCGCTATTGTTCTCTTCTCCATTATGTTTATCATATTCGCTCCACTAGTGTATCTCGCTTTTTGTACTTGATGTTATTATACTCTACTTGAGTCGAGGATCTAACAGAAACAGACTGTCTACTTTCACAAGGTAGGGCCGTAAGGTTGCGTACACATCACCTCTCCCAAACCCCACTTGTAGAATTACAATAGATATGTTGTTCTAATTAACCGCTTGATTTTTCCTTCCCAACCAAGTGAGAATTCTTTACACTCAAAGCAATACTTTTAAAGCCTAAAGGCTCATTTAAGCCTTGAATCCAGTGGAAACTAGTTAGTTGGATGTATCTCCTCATTCTCGTGGCACTTTAGTAGAAGTAGGGTTACATATCGGTTGGTTCACTTATCGGCTATCGATTTGTAAATATGCTAAACCGTTATGGAACCATTAAGATATTGGCTTATCAGTTATTGACTTATCGGTTATCGATCATTATCGGTTCGGTTATCATTTAATTGTTAAAATTTGATAAAAAGTTTGTTTTATTGAATATTACTTAAAAACAAGATGAAAAATCAAATGAATCATACATATGAGTTGACAAATTGTATTTTGCTCAAAATCAAATACTATCACACTGTAGAATAATTGAGAGTTTGAGACTATAAAAAATAAAAGTATGAAACTATCGGTTATCGGTTAACCCGTTAAGAGAAAATCTAAAACCATTAACAATCGATAACCCAATAATTAAAAAAAATTTAAACAGTTACCGAAGCTACTGAACCAATAACTAGTTGTCGATAAACTAATAACTTTTTTAGGTTCGGAAAAAAATTGGTTTCGGTTCGGTTTTGGACAGTCCTAAGTAGTGCTTCATGGGCTTTTCTCAAATCAATATATATATAACAAATATAGTTGTCAATTCAATGCATCAATTTAACAAAATATTAGTATAAAAAAAACAATCACTAAACAACTTAAAAATTGCATCTTTCCATCTAAATCATGAATTTAAATGTTTTACTACTTGGATGATATGATTTGTACTTCACATATTTCGCTTGATCAAACTTTTTCAATTGTTCGTAATTATCTTTTTTGTTCTAGTTATTTTTCTAGCATTGTGTTTATAGTTGTTATTTTCTTTATTAGTATCTTTATTTGCTAAAATCTTCTAAATGTGCTTTGTGCTAAACAACTGATCTTGGTGTTTTCTACAAGTTCTTAACCAAATACATACCTAAGTATATCCATCTTCAAAATATTCCTATGAACAAAAACATCCGTAAGATTTTTTGTAACAACCTCAAAGGTTGTTTCGAGTTCTAGAACCCTTTTCTCCTATTTGAGACCTTTGGTAGGCCCTTTGGAGGAGGAGTACAATAGTTCCATTGTACAAGAATAAGGGAGATATTTAAAACTGTAACAACTAAAAAGGTATCAACTTGTTAAGCCACACTATGAAGGTCTGGGAGAGAGTGGTGGAGATGAGGGTGAGAAAAGCAGTGCCTATTTCAAAGAATCAATTTGGATTCATGCCGAGACGGTCGACTACTGAAGCAATTTCATATTGTGTTCATTAATCTCGAGAAGGCCTATGACAAGTCCCGAGGGATGTATTATGGAGGTGTCTAGAGGTGAAAGGTGTTCCAATGGTGTATATTAGGGTGATAAAAGACATATACGACGGAGCAAAAACTCAGGTTAGAATGGTGGGAGGGGACTCTGAGTATTTTCCTGTCGAGATGGGACTTCATTAAGGATCCGTGTTGAGCCCTTTCCTATTCGCCTTGGTGATGGATGAGCTGACTCGGTCTATTCAAAAGGAGGTTCCATGGTGCATGCTATTTGCAGACGACATAGTACTGATTGATGAGACGGGCTAAAGTTAATGATAGGTTGGATATTTGGAGACACGCTTTAGAATCCAAAAGGTTCAAATTGAGCAAGACCAAAATAGATTATTTGGAGTGTAAATTCAGTGTGGCGAGGGATGTAGCAGACATTGATGTGAGGCTTGCCACTCAACCTATTCCCAGGAGAGAACTTTAAATATCCTGGATCATTTATTCAGAGTAGTGGCGACATCGACGATGATGTCACACACCGTATTGGGACAGCATGGACAAAATGTAGGCTTGCCTCTGGAGTATTGTGTGATAAAAAGATACCACCTAAACTCAAAGGTAAGTTTTACAGCATGGTGGTTAGACCGTCTTTGTTGTATGGGGTGGAGTGTTGGCCAATCAAAGACTCACATGTCCAGAAGATGCAGGTCACGGAGATGAGGATGTTGAGATGGATGTGTCTGCATACCATGAGTGATAGAATTAGGAATGAGACCATTCAGGAGAAGCTCGAGGTGGCCCCTGTAGCTGATAAGATGAGGGAAGCGAGACTGTGTTGGTTTGGACATGTGCAGAGAAGGACTACCGATGCTCCTGTTAGGAGATGCGAGAGGTTGTATTTAGGAGCTACACGGAGGGGTAGAGGTAGACCGAAGAAGTATTGGGGGGAGGTGATCACACAAGATATGGTGAAACTGGATCTCACCGTGGACATAAACTTAGATAAGAAGGAGTGGAGGTAATGTATTAGAGTAGCAGGCTAATAGGTTAGTAGGGGTAGGTCGATATATGACTTCATGATATAGTGGGTTAGTAGGAATAATGATATTTTTACATCGTATATTGTCATTATTAGTCCTATATTTGTTTACTTTTAGCGTATTTTCATTGCCTTTATATCTTGTGTTGTCTTTTTCCGTCTTGATATGTTAATTTTATCGTATTTGCATACTATCATATGTTTTTCCTTACTAGTCGCTCTTTCTGTTCCCTTTCTTTTCTTTTCCTTTTTCCACATCTTGTTTATTCTGCTTATGGGCTTTTGAGACGAGGGTTACCAGGAAACAGTCTTTCTACCTTTGTGAGGTAGTGGTAAGGTTTGCGTACATTCTACCCTCCCCAGACCCCACTTGTGGGATTCCACTGGGTATGTTGTTGGTAGGTCCATTGGGTGATTTATGAGTTGCAGGTACGGGTGACATGAGTCCTGAGAGGCTCGGGAGGTTTCAGACACTTGAACTTGAACTTGAAGCTTTAAATGCTTAGAGGGGTGACCAACAACAATAACACGTCTAGCGTAATCCCACAAGTGAAGTCTAGAGAAGGTACGATGTATGCATACCTTACTCCCACCTTTTAGGAGGAGAGGTTGTATCTGCTAGAGCCTTAAAAGAAGTAATCCAACAGGATTACAGAGAAATAATAAGCAAGCCCAGTGCACTAAAACTCTCGCTATGCGTAGGGTTCGGGGATGGGCCCGACCACAAGGGTTTATTGTACGTAGTCTTACCTTGCATTTCTGCTAGATACTATTTCCAAGGCTTGAACCCGTGACCTCCTGGTCACATGCCAGCAACTTTACTAGTTACTCCAAGATTAAAGAGAAATAACGACAACAAAATAGCAAGATAAACAAAACACATAAAGCAACAATAGTAGTAAGAATAAAGAATACAATACTATGTAAATACTAAATAATACTACTAAATAAGGAGAATACGAGTAAAAGAAACTAGCTTCGTGCCTCTCCTACATACAAGTACAACAATGCTCTCTACCTACTATACTTCTATCTTAATCCTCGACCTCAATACATTACTATTTAGGATCATGTCCTCAACAAGCTAAAGATGGGTCATGTCTTCACTAATCTCCTCCTTACATAATTTTTCAGCCTACCTCTACCTCCTAAGTTGCTCGAACTCGGGTTAAGTGTCCAATACGAGTGGGGATCTAGAGATGGGATTTGCTAAGATTTAAATTTTAAGATTAGAGGATATGAATCCATGTATGAATACGGGTACAGGAATTCGGCTAAAAAAATCAAATATCTAAAAATTGAGTTACAAAACCTAAACTACGATATCAAGTTCAGAAAACTTAATGTTATTTGTATAGAAGTGGGAAAGGAAATATATCCCACATTGGTTAAGAGAAACATCATACTCTTTCTTCTAGCCT